>CM067346.1:62496477-62536477 GCA_034190875.2 Urechis unicinctus
CTAGTCAAATCACTCGCCCCTGGTGTTTTTTGATGATCTGATGCCACATTCTACAGCGCGGATATGAGAGATCGAAATTAATAAACAGCCCGGACGCTGTCAAAGGCGAAGTTTATTTGCCTAGGATTAAACGTGCTAGGTCAAAAGTGCTCGATTTAGTTAGTGCGATAAGAACTGCCCAAAATCAAAAGATAAGATAGTTACGTGCAGTGATTACAATTCCAACGGGACTCACCAATCAATGTTTTGAAGACAGTCTATGTCTGCATTATCGCTCCTCGGAACACGAGAATCAGTCCTGTCACTGTCAGATGCAAGTGAAAACACAATCAATATTCCTCTAATTCATAACACCCTGACGTCCTTGGGTGTCATGGGGTATGATCGTTTTAATGCACAACCGCGTCTCTATACAGGAGCTTTGGTGAACTATAATTTTGAACCATAACGAGCTGATGAGGCAAACAAATATAAAGGGTTTTGCGAAACGTATTTTGCATATAGGTATGAATGCAGAACAAACATCATCCATTTAGAAACCGGCGTCCGTCATATGTCTGCGCATTGTGAGCCTACACATGCATCGTCAGCAAACAAGGCCAAACGTCCAGTAGAAGACTCGGGGCCTCAAAAGCAGTGTGATTGTTGTAGTTTTATCTATCATTCGACGAGATTAACAAACGGACTGGATTTCTTTGCTGGAACACACATTACCGTTCACCAATGTGTTGGCAGAACACGACGAGCAACTTCGGTGTCACTCTCCCCGACTCATTGCAGTGCTATCAGTTCCACACAGTCACATCCGAGGTCTTTGTGTAGTTGTACAGGTTCTTGGCTGCTACCATATCCAGATAATCTTTCTTGGCAAGTGTTTACATTTCCCTTGTTAAAATACCTGGCCTCAAAGCCTACTCTTTGATTGTTTGTCACTCTGCTTGTTATTTCATCACAAATGTAGGAAATAACATCTCCATCAACAGCAGGTTTTGGTGTGGGTCTACCTTGCCTTCTGAAATTTCCTCTTTTCCATATTTGGTTTGTGCTGACGAATAACGAGGTCTTGGGTGGTGACATGGTCGGCTCCGCGTTTCTTCTATGTACCCGTAACCGATAACTTGATTTGTGAAATAAACAGTAATAACTTATTTGAGCGCATACCACTAAAATGTAACCGAGCCAAATTTCGCCGCGAAGTCTGATGTAAGTCCACCCTTTTATGCTCCAACTATTCACTTATAATCCCCTCTCCCTCCAAAGGTATACGTGGGAGAGCTTGACAAACATGATGATTTATGACAATTAACCAACCACAGGCACTTGAGTTATAAAACGCCCCTCCTCTCTGGCTTCAAGTTAGCTCCGGTGTAACGGTAACATGAATTTATACGCAGACGTCTTGTGGGGCTAGCTTCAAGTATGTTGAGTTGACTTACAGAGGCAACCTGCTGCCGGCGGTTGGACTACTAAACTTACTTCACCTGACTACCAGTTACCTCAAGAGAGTAATACATTTTTCCCAGTTTCTAATATAAGTTTTTGGTTGTTACTAAAATGTCTCTATTGTAGCAATGAATGCATGAGTAGAAGCGAGCTTGTCCTCAATAGTTATTATAAAGGTGTGTAGAAAATCGACAATAAATGACACTCACTCCTATAATACATTGCGCATAGGACTATCATATTTTAATTAAATGCATTTGGTCAACTAAAAATAGTTATTTGAAGTCAGTGTTAAAAGGTCGCGGCATGAACGCCACACCCGCTTGCCGATTCAATAAACGAAGGTAAAACAATGCCTAGCTTGTATGCGGCACATCTGACCAGCATTAGCTCTTATTCATTATGAAACCATACACTCAGCGCTGATGGACACCATGTGGCTTCGTGTTCATGGCAGATTGCTTTCGCCTGAGATAGAATTCTGGGCTATACGAAACCGATACCTATTAGAAGAAATATCGTGAGTTTAATTACAGGCCTTGTCCTCGTTTCAATTATACAAATTACACATATGTCCAGCGTAACGTTCCATCCGAGCGCTGGGAAACCATACATCAACAGCCCGCTTCCCTTGATAGAAGTATAGCATCATATGGAAGTTTAGTATCAACAGGAAGTACTATCACTAAGATGATATTTTTTGAGAGATGATTGTCGATAGGAAAAACAAGTTGTGGTCTTGTTTATATTCGCCTCTAGCGTCTAACGTTTTCTAACCTTATTCTCATCTTATTCCCGTGGTGTCATCACCTCGCCCAGGGAAGCTGGTTTTTGAAAGCGCGCTATTACGGATGGCTGATGTCAATAAGACTACCGTTTTGTTCCTATTTTGTTAAAATAGACATAGTGGATTCTGTAAAAATCATACATTATGGCTTAAATGACATTTAATTACCACAGTGATAAATTGTGTAATGTAGGAGCATCTATTTATCAAAGAATTATCAGGAAACGTCCCCCCGGGACTTGCAATACCAATTACAGGTTTAACATACAGCAAGTAAATATTACCACATATATAGATAGGTAGACACAGTGCCAGGTAGATATATACTTCAATTGTACCAATAACTGGTGATATACTATAAAAGCTTACAACCAGAAGAATTCATTTAATTCAGGTGCTCAACCACCAGCAGGATATAACAGATACAACTGTAGCACCAACCAGATCTACAACATGCCATTGAGATATTTACTTATGTACAAGGGTAACTCGCAACAATCTTAACGTTATGACCACAATAACAGGGATATCTCCTTAACCATCTAACTTGAACACATGACTGTAGCAGCATATCTGTGTCTAAATCATATCATATTAAAAGGAAAAGCCATGTTCTAGACCACCAAACTTAACTTCCACCAGGAGTCGAACCTGGATCATCTACCTTAGAGGCAGGTGTGTTAGCCAATTACACCATGGAAGTCTGGGTTTCAGGATATGGATCTTTGAACATGGCAATCACTTTTTTATATTAAAATATGTACCTACAAACTAAGAAATGGTGACAAACAGGTGAAATAGTGCCAGTAAGAGGCATTATATGCATGTGAGAAATAGTTTCCCATTGGACACCTATAGTATACAATGGAGACCCTAATTAAGTTATGTTCATGTTAAGCTCCAGAATGGACTTTGTCGAATCATAGATAACCATTAACATACACCATATAAAAGGAGAAAACAAGGAAATTATGTAATATGCAAATGGAGAGCTGGGAATCTATGAAATACAAAAATGGAGAGCTAGGAATTTATGAAATATACAAATGGAGAGCAAGAAAATGATAATATATACAAATAAAGGGCATAGTAAATACACTTAAGGACCTTGAGACATTTAAGGAATAGTATGCATTCTTTATAAATCACTGTTATCCGAGTGGCATGGATGGGTGACTAAATAAAAATGGCCAATAGGATACAATAAATAGAATATCTGATAAGTTCATTGTTAAGTGGGGGACTTTTGAATGCCCTATACACTGTATGTTGTAACAGAGCCAAAGGAAACTAAAACTCTACAACCCTAAATGAACACAACGCCTGTCCCATTTGAAAATGACATTCAACAGATGAAATTATCTAGTTTGATAAATGTATATGAGATGTAATTCTACAACCTGATGAGGAGGACTGAGCTGTATTGACTTCTACTGTTGGATGTCCTGTATAGGCATGTAGGGCCTGCTTAGCACAACAACCAGCCAAGAGTTACAGATGTGTCTTTATTGACCAGTGTTGAGAACTATCTATAGAAGTGTAACATCAATAGGCGATATCATATGGAAGTGTAGGATCAATAGGCGATATCATATGGAAGTGTAGCATCAATGGGAGATATCATATGGAAGTGTAGCATCAATAGGCGATATCATATGAAAGTGTAGCATCAATGGGAGATATCATATGAAAGTGTAGCATCAATAGGCGATATCATATGAAAGTGTAGCATCAATGGGAGATATCATATGAGAGTGTAGCATCAATAGGAGATATCATATGGAAGTGTAGCATCAATGGGAGATATCATATGAAAGTGTAGCATCAATAGGCGATATCATATGGAAGTGTAGCATCAATGGGAGATATCATATGAAAGTGTAGCATCAATAGGCGATAGCATATGGAAGTGTAGCATCAATAGGCAATATCATATGAAAGTGTAGCATCAATAGGAGATATCATATGGAAGTCAAGTGTAGCATCAATAGGAGATATCATATGGAAGTGTAGCATCAATGGGAGATATCATATGAAAGTTGGCATCAATAGGCGATATCATATGAAAGTGTAGCATCAATAGTAGATATAACATATGTGTAGTGCCAACAGGAGACATTTCATACATGTGTAGCACCACCAGTTATTTAATCACTAGATTATTCACACTAGTGAAGCACAAGCAGTGTATATAAAATACTTAAACTCAGGACATACTAGATATAGACAAGAGTTGATAAAAAAAGGCATTAAGTGTTCAGAAACTGGAGGATTAGCCATATTCATGGCCAGCAAAATAACTTCCACCAGGAATCAAGTCTGGATCATCTACCTTAGAGGATAAAATAGGGCTGGTAAGAGACAACTGACACAAATGTAGAAATTGACATTAAAACTCAGGCGATCTCATTGGATCTCATGAAATCTTAATATCATAATAATTACACAGATTTGATATCTGCTTAGGGTCACTCAAATAAGCTTTCTGAATACTAGATCACACAGACATCTCCCATCAGACATCTCCCACCAGACATCTACCACTCTTACATCAGTTATCTTAATCTATGCAGATATTGCTCTCACTGGATCTCTCACATGAGTCCCCATCTCATATTCTGCATCTCACATCATTGCTATTGTGTCTCAAAGTATCATCACAACATCTCATCCAGTGTCTCATGACATATAAAATTAAATAAAAATATAGTTATTAACTATGCACACATTCGTATACTGTGTCATCTTATCACTCATGACTAACTTATATTCTCTCTCTCTAAATATATTCATCTTTTTGTCTCTCTCTCCTTTTTATCTCTCAGCCTATATAGGTCACTAAGGTCAGTCATGAGACCTTTAAGAATGGAAGTTAAAACACCTAAATAAACCTCAGGAGCTGGTCCACCCTATCCTTGCCTACCCCACCCCTTCCCCACACCACCTCCTCCCCCTGAATCGCCATCCGCCACACATTTAAGTACAGTAAGGACCATGTAAAGTGCTCACTTGCACAATTAGTTCTCTACTGATTACTGAAATACATATAAACAACAGCTGACCCAACCCCACCCTCCCCACCATGAAAACTATCCAACCCTTTACCCACAGTCAACCCACTGCAACCTCCCAACCAAATAATGTAAAGTAATTATCTTGTAAAGTATTCATGCATATGGTGGGTACACTACTACTGGTAAACTGGACTATGCATAATCAACAGTTTAATGCAAGCACTGAATTTTTAAGTATATCTACCCCGCCCTTCCCCCCCCCCCCCCCCCCCGAGGGGGGTGAGCTAGTTATAACACTGATGGGTGTATACTGAATACAGTTTTGGGTAGCCTAGTGGGTGCATAGTAACAGACAATGGTTATCTTTGGGGTTCCCCTCCCATTTTTTTTTACTATCTCGAGGCCAAATCTGCAATTTTGGACCCAATATTGACTCGATATACATAGCTTCCACTAAATGGTTCTAGATATTTGTAACGCAGATAGGGGTATATTGAATACATTTTAGGTATCCTAGTGGGTGCTTTGTACCAGACAAGTGTCATATTTGGTGTTCCCCTCCCAAAAGTTCTGTCGAGTGGGGCCGAATGTGCGATGACTTTTTTGCAATCGTCACGGATCGCTTCGAATTTTAGACTGACGCGTTTGTTTGCAAAAGTTGACTTGAAGGGGATTACGATTCCTGATGTCTAATTATAATTGATTGTTTATGTTAGAAAAGAAAATAGAATATTTTTTCTTTTCTTTAGTGGATCAGTCCGTTTAAATAAGCTTTGAATCCTTAAATTTGGTTCCAGCCGACTGATCAGCTGATCTGTACTTACATGCTAAAGTTTGGCATAAGCTGTTTGCCGCTTAGCTATACCAGGTATAACTTGTCCCACAGGGATTTGCATTGGCCGGCTGGTCCCTATCTTCTATGTGTACATAAACATAGGAGAAAATGGGCGGTTTTTGTTGGGAGAAAAGTAGTCCTGTTAGCGGTAGCCCTGACTACATTAGGTCACATTAGGTAAGAGTGTTTTTGGTCAGGGTTACCTTTTGTACCAGGGCCAGGTATAGACACACTGATGTCTGTGCTACCGTGAGAGGGCTTGAAGGTTACATTTGTCTTCTCGAAGTCCACATTTTCATTACTCGAATTGTACCATGCATGTGTTTCAACCATTGGTTTATCTTCGTTCTCTCCAACCACTGGTTGATCAGCACAGGATGATGTTCTGTAAAACAAGCGATCATGAGGTTGAGATGAGAATCCTTTTTATGTGTTGCAGGTGATGGGGCGTTTATTCCGTGCGATCTTATTCTTCCTGTGAAGCAATACAAAATCAAAGGAGTCTAATGCATTTATACAGCCTAGCTATAGCAGCACCTCTTGGTATGAACATGCAATCATAGGGCGCCAGGTAGTAGGGGTTGTACGAGGAGGGAGTTGATTTATATTGTATATTGAAATATAGAAGAGATTAATAGAAGTGAGACTAAAATAAAGAGGAGTTTGGTTCTTTACAGGCCCCGTGATTTTTAATTTTTAATGTTATTAAACTAAAGTATAAAATGAAATTAAAGAAAAGAAAATTTATATGAGGTGCTCCTAATTATAGGGTTCTGCAGGATGCAAAATAAAAATGGTTTCTCACACTGGGGTCCGCTCCAGTGCATTAAAGAAAGGAATAAATTGGCCCTAAAGAACACCATGTCCTTATAAGGACTTGGTGGGGGGAATCTTGTTGGAACAAGTTATGGATGTTTAGTGTGTATTTAAGGGAGTTAAGTTTGTTGACGAGTGGGGTGCGGAGGTTTGAGTAATTGGGGCATGCAAAGAAGAAGTGCTTAGAGGTTTCTGGCAAAGGACAGTAATAACAGATAGGGTTGGGATGTAAGGAGCGATAATGTTTACTTTTGTAGTATTGTAGAGGGGGGTTATCTAATGATATTAATGTTTATAACTTGTCGGAAAATATATTATTACTGAAGGTATGGGGTTTTAATAAGTTTGAAGGTTGAGCAGGAGTTGTTCCACTCTTCTTGCCAGGTTTGTATTAGGTATTTATTTATGATAGAATAGTGTGCTTAGATCTAAGGGATAGATAAAGGGGTTAGAATGAGATTTTTTTTGGCTTACGAGTCTGTAGTTTTGTTTCCCTGGTTTCCGCAATGAGCATGAATCCAGGCTATTATGGCGTTATAGTTGTGATGAGTAAGAAGAGTGGAAAGGTATTTGATTTCATTGATGAAGGGATTTAAGGTTTTAGGGAGTGCAATAACAACTGAGAGGGAGTCTGTGAGGATTATAGGGTTTGGAAGGTTAGTATGAAGAGCTATGTACAGATAATTTATGATGGCTAAAGATGGAAAAAAGGGAATGAATATGTGAGGATTTATTATATTTTAGGGAAGAGATAGAAAGGGCGTAGGAGGTACTTAGTGTTATTTTTTGAAGCCATCTATGTAGATATGTTTTTATTGTATGCAGTAATTTTACATTTATGTATAATTTTGTTATGCCAAGATTCTTCAAAAATATGTTGGATAGGAAGATTATGGGTTTTGGATTTTATTTGATATTTGAGGGTGGATTTTAAAAACTATAAAGGGATTGGGGGAAAGCCAGTGGAAGCTTGAAGAGGAATTATAGGTGTAGATTGGTGAAATTTAGTGATGGCTGATTGAGCTATGTGTAATTTGTGGATGGTTATTGTACATGCAGTGATTGTGGCTGGGGCTCCATAAAGGATGTATTGTAATGAATGTGATGAGTGGATGTTGCATGATGGTGATTTCTTTGTGTCCCAGGAAGTACCACTGATATATCTAATGAGGTTGGTGATTTCTGGCACTTACGAGACTGTGTATGTGATGTGGTCTCTCCAGTTTAGACCTTTGTCGAGGATGATTCCAAGATATTTTGTAGAGTCATGGTTAGGGATATGATAAATTTGGTTAGAAATGCTAAATTGAATGGTATAATGTTCTACTTCAGAAGTTAAATTAATAATTGTGTATGGAATATTTTGATTGATTAGAATAGCTAGTCCTCCGTGGTTTGCTGTAGTTCTGTCATTGCGAATGATATTATAATTTGGAATTTTTGGGTTGCGAATAGATTGAAGAAAAGTTCCTTGTAGGCAGATTATTGTTGGCTAGGGTTTGGAATTTTGGAGGAAATGTGAAAATTTAGGTTGTTGAAATTGAAGGCCTCGGCAATTCCAAGACCATATTGTGATATTTGATTGATGAGGAGTTCAAAGAGTAAGTTGAATTGTTTGGGTCATATGGAGGGGGGATTTGGACTGGAGGAGTGATGAGAAGTGATGATATCAGAAAGGTAGAACAATGGGAAGCTTTTGTCAGATTTATGAAGGTGGATGATTAAGATAATGCTGTAATTGATTGGTTACAATAGAATGTTGGTTCATTGCTTGAATGAGGGTACTGGGGTGGATGTTGACATTGAGTGGGCAAATGCAGGGAGAATATTGGCATGCGAGTTGGATGAGAGGTGAGATGAGAGGAAAGCTGTGGAGAGGTATACAAAGTATAGGGTTTAACGGCACACCAACACTTGTGTGTTATATGCTGCCAAGAAAGGTTAATAGAGAAGACTGACCTGATTAAGCAGCCGCCTTCTAGGAAAAATGAAAATGGAGATGGAAAAGATAATATGGCCCTCAAAAGGCCCTCTCTACTCAACCAACTGGATCCCATTGTCCACCGACACGAGTCGCAACCCACGGCCAACAGGTTGCCCCGTATTAGTCGCCTGTTACGACATGCAGAAGGATACAGTGGGCTTATTCCCCACAGGGGGAGAGATGAGGATGGAGTGGGAGTGGATCAGTAAATTGGAGCTGAGGAAGGAGTTGTAGTTATGGAAGGTGTTGTGGAAGTAGAAGAGGGTACAGCCGAATGAGGGGTCGCTGATTGTTTGGTTGATTTAGATGAATGAGGGAGGTAGGAGGTTTGAGTTTTGGGGATAGGAGGTGGTGATGAGGTAGAGAGAGGAGAAGGGGAAGGGGGAGAAACATAAGATGGTTGAGGATGGGGAGTAGAGGGAGCAAGGGATGCTGCTTGGGCGTAAGAAATGTTTCTGGGGAATTTGATTTGATTTATTGATTGGGCTTTACTGTAAGAGCGACAGCCTTTATAGGCTGCGCTGTGATTACCACCGCAATTGGAACATTTTTTTCCTTTTGTTTGACATTGAATGGGTGGTGCTCTCCACAGTTTGGACAAGAGGTGTTATTTGGGCAGTAAGGGGAAGTATGGCCATATCCATGGCATTTAAAACATGGGGTTGGGAATGTTTAACGTTGTGAAAGGAGTAGCCTATTTGTACTTTCGTGGGGAGGTCAGGAGTAGGTTGTTGATGGATAGAGGGCTGTTCATGATAGTGGGGATTGGGATATATGAGGTATGTAATGAATACACAAAATGATAACATGGAAAAAGGTGCCGTTTAACTAAAATAGGGAAATGGTGCTTGAATAGTAAATGAACTGGGGGGAAAAAACAGAACAAAAGAGAAAAGTCTGTTTACTACGGTCCAGACAGATTTCTTTCTAACCGTCTTGGTCTTGCGATTTCCTGTCCAGTGATATAAACCAATGACGAACGTTTCATATGCATGAACGAATCAAGGTCAAAGGTCGGTCGCTGAACGAATTATGTCCCATGATGTTGTGGCCGCGGTAAGGTTGTAAACGAGCGTTGGAGACACAGTAATCTGTTTATGTTTAATTGGACAATATTGTATTCTCGTGCGCCAACTCCACTGAGGTTCATTTTATAAGCTGCAGTTAAACGACACTGCCTAGCCCTCCATAAAATGTGGCTTATAGACTGGAGGGAGACTTATTCGAAGGCAACAGTTGAACCCGATGGGACTACTTTACACTTTACGTTAATACTCAGTCATCACCACCACAGAGTCAATAGGAAAGACTTGCCTAATGTAGTTGAAGGGATGAATATTGAAATAATGCAATTTGCAGAGTGGAAAATATATTAAAATGCCTTTGTGGCAGTGTCAAACAATTTTGAACCAGCAATTTTTTTGACACCCGATTTCCCCCTTACTATTGAGTAATGAACATTCTGTTAAACTAAGAACATTAGCTATGATAACATGCCAATATTAGAGCCCAGCCCCTGAAATATTCACCTAGTTGTGCTAAAAACAAATGTATGATTAATAGTCATAACATAGATAATATTATCAACTTTGAGTCGACCAAGCAACACCAAGATTAATTCCCAAGTTGCCCAATGCCAACAAACAATTATTTAAGTTCATTGACATGTGAAAACAAACCATGAGTTGCCTGGCGTTTTGTTCCGTCACCCACATAGACGTCTGGTCTCGTTTGGACACTCGAGCATCTAGAAGATATCTAACAGAAAAGGATCCTTCTTGAGACCCAGCAATTAGATTGCAGCTGCATCTCAGAAAACTACAGTTATTACATTCAGCACTTTTGGTTTCTTTTGGCAGCAACATTATCTCACGAGATATTAGATTGCACCAATTGTTTCCCCCCCCCTCAGAGCCTTTAGAACCCTAACTGCATTATA
This sequence comes from Urechis unicinctus, assembly GCA_034190875.2. Taxonomy (NCBI): domain Eukaryota; kingdom Metazoa; phylum Annelida; class Polychaeta; order Xenopneusta; family Urechidae; genus Urechis; species Urechis unicinctus. Next base: position 62,507,296 of record CM067346.1, read on the forward strand.
TTTGTTACAGAAAAGCTCAACACACGCAAGTAAACACACTGAAACACAACAGATCCTTGTTAACAACATGATCAATATGAAAATAATTTAGGTAACAAGCACAAACAAGACGACATACAATAATACAACATTAAGTGATGTATTGTACCTAGGGATACCACTGGGAAGTCAAAATGAAGTTCTGCTGCCTGCCGTCGACTAGACTTGAGTTTGTCTTGCAAGTTAACAGCTTTCACAAGATCTGACACATAAACATAACATGCCTCAGTGGTTAAAAAAACATCCATCTATGATGATATTTGAACACTGGTATGTAAGGTGTTCTGATGAGGTTGTTACAGACAACTTACTGTCAAAGCAAACCAGCACTGTGTCTTTCTCTAGCTGAGTGACATTAACCACATACAACAAGTCTTGACCTGCAGAAGAAAACACAGAAACATGTTGGGTCACATGATCTGCATCTCATGGGAATCATTTTGGGACATGTGCAGCAATGAAGGGCTGCACCAACATTACTCAAAACTAAGATGACATGGTGCTCACATGAACTAAGTTCTGTGAACCAACTTGTGGTAGAGTCAAGGTTGATAAAGTCAAATTTGACAAGCTCTTGTCAGATCTGTACACAGACATGGTCACAGTCGAACAATTCAGTACAGGCAATAGCAATTTACTGGATTTGATCGAGTAAATACAGTCAATCTAGAGAAGTGATATGAAAATCATAACGTTTCACAAAACGTAGAGGACATTTTGTAACGTTATGATTTAGAAAAAGGTATTGACTTCTGTGTGATGCAAGTTATTAAAACCAACCCTTTGCTGACACCAACCACCACCAAAGGGTATTCCATTTCCGGGGTGATAAGCATTTCAAATGTCTTGAGGGGTTCCAGTGGAGGAGTGTCTATTGTCTGCAAACACATAGCAAGTTACCAATGGTTAATGGTAGAAATGTAGCAAGAGACCTGTCTGTATCTTTGCTATTCTGGCTGTGCTGAGTTTCGATCTAGGATAGATGTCTGACTTACCTTGAGGAGCATAAACTTGTTGAGTGGATCGTACCACTGCATGAGGAATATTGTTGTGGAGGTTGCACCACACAGGTACTTGGAACCATTGTATGTGTTGCGTCCCACACAGCACCGCATACATCCTCGTGTATCAGGGACTTTGGTGGTTGTGATATATTTCCTGACAACACAAATGTCATCAAAAGTTATCAACCATTAAAAATGCACTTTATCTCTCATAAAATCATAGAGCTTCATGAAATAAAGCTCACCGAGGAACAAGCTTTTCTGGCATTCTGTCAACAGGCAAGGAGAATCGTGAGGCATGTTGTTTGTGAAGGGAGACCAAGTCATGTCTGTACAGCGAAGGTCCTCTCCCTGGGGAAATCACACATTATTAACAGATCTCTATGATCAAATTTTCTATATTCATTCAACAATATTTCAATTGCAGAATAAAACTGACCAGATTCTATTTGACCTGATAGGGTCATGAGTACGTCTTTGATCACATATAACCATGTATACCGCCTGGCTTGCACCTGTATACAGACACATGATCATACTGAACCAGAGTAACGCCACAGTACACCTGTAAAATGGACCCTCCTTATGACATCATTACAAGCCACAACCAAAGCCATACCTGCTTCACTAATAAACAACACATTTTGTGCACTGAAGCAGGGGACGTACCAGAACAAGTGAGTTTTCATGTATTTCGTTGAGATTGAGTGTATAAATGCCCTCTTCAGCTCCAATCAACATATGCTGATCTGAAAGACACCAAGTAGAGAATTGAGCATCAAATATTATTTACCCTAGATATGTTTTTCTGAGAAAGAATGGCTCAAACAATAAGTTTCTCTACAAATCAAATCACTAAAACTAGACAAACATCAACTAAATGTGGACTATTTGCAGCTTGCACGTACCTTTAGTTTCCGGGTGGACCCAGCTAGCCGTGTGGTTGATGTGTATAGGACAACCATTGAAAACTTTCGAAAAACATGCACCCATCTGAAACAAGATCCCCCTCTTACATATAGCTAAGTCCATTTTTACTACAAATTTTCAAGAATAACCCATGGAAATGTCTTGCAAGTGGTGCTTACATGGACTTTTGGGGTTGGAGGTAGGCCATTGCTCATGGGCCGCTAAACACAAACACCAATCAACAGAGATTAGACATCTCCTCACATTAATATTTGTATTCATCACATCAACCAGAATCACATCAACCAGAATAGGGGTCAAATGAAGTCTCTTTATGAGCACAATTAAACCAATGGAACATAAAGACTGACGTTTGACAGGTTTGGGGCCTGCTGTTGATACCATTCAGTGAAGTCAATCCATCCGGAGCACCGTCAGTGTCTCGCACGCGGGTCTTGGGAGGCAGGGCAGGAGGTATAGAGTCTGATTCTGCCTCATGCTCCTCCTCTCCATCCTCCTCCTCATCACCCTCTTCAGCATGACCTCCATTAGGCAGCTCCATGCCAGGAACCAGTGTACCCATGTAGTCCACCAGACCCTCCACCAAATTATCAGTGGAGTAGCCATCACCATCATCAGGAGAGTCTGGTGTCTGGGCCTCACTACCTGAAGGAGGTGTGTGGAAGTCTTCCTGTAACATCACATATCACAACACTACATCTTAGACATCCTCAGTATGATTTCAGTTATCTGAGGCCTGCCATTGATACAGATTAACTGTTTAAGTAAGGATGTTATAACTGTTATTGTTTCCCTTTCTTGTATCTAAATTTTGAGGGCTCACCTTTGGCGGCAGGCGCGGAGCAGCTATGGGCAGTGTTTCCCTGAAAAACAGATAAAGATGTGTGTAATCCTATCTCAAGTCACTCATAACAATAGCCTGAGAAATGAAGTGAAACGCGAGCAGGGAGTGAGTAGTGTTAATCGCAAGGCCTGTGCGAGAAGGTAACAGGTTGGGTTCTCATTATTGAGGAAGCTTCAGGTCAACTGAGAATCATGATGGCATCAACAGAAAACACACATATGGGCCCATATTCACAAACAAACTGGAAGGAATTTAAACTTGAACAAAATAATAATAGAAGAGTCAAATTTGACAGAATACAACAGAGTAAAACAAAACTGAAGTTTGTTTGGGAACATCCGTCCAATTGGTTCATCTGCTAACAAGAGATGCAAGAAAGTCATGCTGTTGTGATTGCATGAGGATTAGGGTGGGAACCGGTACTGCATGCCTTGCAACAGTGACAAACCAACTACAACAGCCTTGTATGTGGCACACCAGAAACATGACCACCAACACACAACAGCTATTATAGAGAAAAGCGCTTACTGGTTTGTATAATCTAAGTCTTCATCAGGTTCCATGAAGCTGCTACGGTGACCCCTAAAACAGGTAAGAGGCAGCCGTTCTAAGCAGGAGAGACACGGCTGGTTGGGGTGACTATCATGTGTTAGCTCAGGTTGGGGTGTTAATAGTTTCCATGGGGGCTTCAAGAGGGAAAGACAGTTAATGTATTAGAAGGATCAAACAAAGCTTCCCTAACTCAAAATCAAGACAACTTCTAAGTCTTTTTAAATAGTAAATAGCTCTTTAAGTAAATCAATATCAATGGGAATTTAAACAAAGAATCCAAATATATTTTTGGTTTAAAATAGGTGGATGTACTGGTTTTATAATGATTTGTAGATCTTAACTAACTATATAGCATTGTGAATTAAGAAGCAATTGGAGTGATTATTTTATCAATTCCATCATAGATGTGTTAAATCAATTGAACAGTGTACTACTATCACTGAAAGAGCTATAATGCGTGATTCACAAGGAAAACAGAAGGCACACAGATTACACCACCAAAGCCGGGTTAAACACTGATGATCAACAAGGCTACACAAGCTCGTGCCCGAGCATCATGTAGGTAAATAACACAACCAATCTACCAGCCCCACAGAAACGCAGACACAAGATAATTTCAGGAATTGTGAATGCGGAATGACAGTCTCCAATCTTGACTCAAGATAAGGGATGAAAGCAAAAGCATTGTGATTAGTGCGGATACTGAGGCAGGTTGTTAGCATCTCCATGCACGAGGACAGAGCCACAACAGTCACAGATTGCATCATACCTTCTTAATAACTCCTCCTCAACGTTTTCTAAAAGACTCCTACACAACGACAACACCAATACAGTCAGTATCTCACTCGTGATACAGGGTTTTAGATGCTACGGGCAACTCGGCATCAGACCGAGCTACATGATATAGAGTTTGTAAGTTAGGTCAATCTGGTCCCTTATGCTACCAGTAACATATAACCTTCACAATCAACGTTTTGATGGAAATACATTTTGAAGATCACCTTCCTCTAACAACCTAAAATATAGTTGCAACCATGATTGATTTTGTATGGGTTGTTGAAGCAGACCTTATAGTAAAAGTCATTCATTATCAGCACCCATCCCCCTCTATACAGAAAAAAACCGTTAGCTACACAGCAATATCGAATGACCATATCAAACTCCAGAAATGCTATCTAGAAACTATGTTGCAAGGCTTTTCATTCAACAATGGTGATTATTCCAAAGAATATTTATCCAGATGTATTTCACTGGTATCAAGAGGAACCAATTTGACCATACTTGAAAAAGCGTTTCAGTTCCACAATAAGTTGCCTCAAACTTATCATACAGCACTCAATCCAGCATCCAGATGTCAGTGAGCACAACGACGATAGATACATCAGTGAATTATATTCATTCAATGATAAATGTTCTATATTCACTAGAAGTCTGATAGAGAAAGAGACTGGTAATGAGTAAATACAACATTTATGAGAGAGGGTGTGAGTACATTCAAGACAAGGCATGCAGTATTATGGTGGTAGTTGGGGGTTGGGTGGGGATGGAGGTCAGTCAGGTGACAGACAGATGTGCGAGTACAAAATGGTTTTTAATGGGCAGGCAAGGCTTCCAACTGGCACGGCACAGCAACACATTTAACATGCTAACCAATACGAATATAACACAAATTACACTGACCACTAACACAACAATATATATATCTAAAGAAAACAAAGATAAAATAACAAAAATAAAAACCTGATGCGAATAGAACTTAAGAGGAAACAAAAACAGAGATACAGAGAGACGACGACAAGAGGACTGGCTAAGACTCACTTAGTTTCCCCGTCCTCACGTTTCAACGTCCAGTCCTGGGCCATCTCATATTGTGGATCCTAACGGCGTAGACACACACAGCAAACATGGACTATAATCTGTGGTCAAAATTAACACGTGGGCAGTATTGGGGAAATCATGACTTGTGTGCACTGACACGGCTGGCAAGTGAAATACCACCACCATTTAAGTAAGAAAACTTTGATTAAATTCTATAATCAGTTTATTTATTTAGGTACAGGTTTATAATGTATAAATGTTAAAGACAAAATATTCTACTTAATTGTGCGTTTCTTAGATATGACATGTGGGTGCTGACATTACTAGGATCTATACAGAAGTTGTAGGGTGTGAGAGGCAAATCATAGGTATTAAGAAGATGATGTAGAAGTAACCCTGTCAAGCAGGTGTTGCAGAGTAAGATGAGAGTAGGGGATGGAGAGAGGAGAGGTCAGTACATGATCTGGGGTGCGCTCTTCCTCCCATTCACACGCCAGCTGGTACCCGCCAGAACCCTGCAAAACACGCACCATTATACTAGCCAGCATCACCAGGGCTACCACCAGCATCGGCAGCATCATCAGCAGCAGCTAGTGCAATGCAACTCTTAATTACAAGGTGCAGGGCTCAGGTGAGATGATTTAATCAGAATAACAATTGAGAGATTATGGTAAATTACTTACAAGTGCACTTAGTATTAAATTCAACAATCACCACCAAGTCTTTACCATAGACATAACCTGTACACAACCACCAGTCTACCACACAACCAACCCACAGACACCTACACCACACATATTACTCAGCAGTGAGTTATGACCACCACAAAACCACCTATTGGGAGTACTCCACCCCACACAAGCGAAGTTATTACATGCTTTTGAAATAATCCTCTTGAACCCACGATAGAATCAGAAAGCTCAACTCACTCCTTCTATATATCATACATAAACTCATACAAATCACAAAATAGCTACCTTTATCAATAAATCAATAATTCTTGTTTCCTAATGATAGTTGGTTACCCATACATAAATAGGGGATGAATTGTAGGCGGTTATAGTCCATCACCACTACTGCTCTACCAGCTAGTGACTCAATCAATGTACAGCCAAGTCTATAAAGGGGGATTACCATAACATGGTATAAACACATGCAAACAATACCAAGACCCACATCATGAGTTGTGTTATCATGTGACACAAGGGAGCACAGACTTGATTAGGGATCAACAGGTGCAAGTTATCAATGGAACTGGGTTTACAGTAGAAAGACACCCTTTTCTGTCCCCACCCACTTGACATGCTGACCTTCCCTACCTGGTCTGATTTCGTCTCTGGTACCAATGGTGGTGGGAAATTGACATTTTGCACTGAAATTCACACACATTTGATTTCTCTTGATTGGGATTAATGAGGGGTACAATCTTGTGTCTCTACTTGAATAAGACCAATAAAGAAAAGGGACGTTTTAACCACATCAGTTATAAGTGTCAACATAATAATATAACACATTCAGAGACAAAGAAATAGATATAACATGAGAAATGACTCACTGTTGATCTCTGATTTGGTCCTCTGTTTGTAGCGCGCTGACTTCTTGGAAGGTATCCTCTGAGGAACATCTAGCATGCTCTGAACACCAGACCAGCCAATGGTGTAATCAACAATATAAATCAAACACATTAGCAGCAGGTGACTATATTGTGAGTGAGGGTACGTATACACACCCCCTCTTCCTCTAGGTCCTCACGGTCCACATAGTGTGTGCTCGAGCTGTAAGCGGCTGTCAGGAGGTCCCTCGCTAAACCTCGATGAAGGCCATATATTGTGAAGAACGGGTGCTGTGGACAAATAGGATTGTTTATTAAAAATAAAGGACTGAATAGAATTAATCAGCAAAGTAGGTGGTGGGTGTGGGGGGGGGGGGAGTTCAAATGAATACCTCTAATAGCTTGTCAGCAGTAGGTCGTCTTTTGGGCTGTTTGGTCAGCGCCACTTTCACAAAGTTTTGGAACGTCTGAGACCTGAAACAGACGAGGTAGATTAGTATCTAACTGATTAAGTCAGATGACTTGTGTGATAACATGACAGGAATACCATCTCTCACCATTTGTTTTTGTCTTTGAGTGTCGGTGGCTTGAATCCACTTTTGGACATTATGAACAGAGCTCTGCATGTGATGAAAGATGATCAATCAGAATGGTATAAAAACAACCTGGTTATAATACCACATGGTGGAAACAGTTATACAAATCATGTGGCTATAATCAGGAATGCATAGACCACTGACCTCATAGGATGGAGGTCAAACATGGGGGGCTGGAGCTCAGCAAACTCTATACTGGTGATGCCCACTGCCCAGATGTCACACTGTTGGTTGTATCCTCCTTTTCTCTCTACAGCAGCTACCACACACAGACACGTCAATGGCAGTCGTAGGCAGACGGTGAATATTAACATCAACTGGAGGAGGTTGACCCACAGTTCCTACCAGTATGGGGTGCCAATGAACGATTTGCGCTTGCACATGGTAGCAGTGATTTGGGCAGACACTCCGAAGTCAGCTGAAAAACACAGTCCACTCAGATGATCAGTTGAGAACCTTGGTATAGCATGCAAGAGTGGCATTGTTCCATAGTGCAAATATGACTAATTACACTACTGAAAATTGCACATAAGTAAGGTAACATGTTGTACATCAGAGGGATACAGCAGTTAGGGTAGCAGAGAGGAGAACCCACCGAGCTTGACATCTCCTTCGTCAGTCAGCAGGATGTTGGCACCTTTGATGTCACGATGCATTTTGCCCCGCTGGTGTAGGTAGTGTAGACCCTGTAGTGTCTCACGGCACACGTAAGCTATGCCAGGCTCCTCCAGGGGCCCCGTGACTGAACACAGTACATGGAAAAGGTGAACCACAAAAGTACAATAACAAATACCACAGAGGGTCAACAAATAACACAGAGGGTGTGGGGGCTGGGTAGGCGGACATCCTTACTCTGCCCTCTCAAAATCTAAAAGAGCACATTCTGTAGCTTTGTAGATAATGATTCATTATTATTGCTATCTATTCAGGCTTGAATGTGAGTGAGTGCGTAAAGGGTATAACGACACACCATGTTATATGGCACCCAGAAGGTAAAAAGATATGTTTGACCTGATAAATGGATTCTTAGAGGATAAATGGAAGAAAAGACGAAAACACATGGACGACGATGAAAGAGATGAAAATGCAAACTATTATCCAAGGGCACCACCCCCACCACCAGCCGATTGACTGGATCAGGCCATCCCAGCCTCTCGTCTAGGCGAAATCCGGGCCAAAGTGGTGTGTTGCAGATATGGCCCTTGCAAGGACCACTCCACTCGACCACCAGGAACCCATTGCCCACTGACACAGGTCACAACCCAAGGCCAACAGGTTGCCCCCTATTAAAAGCCTCTTACAACATGCATAAGGATACAGTGGACCTATTCTACCCCTGGACCCACAAGGGGGGGGGGGGGGGGTCATCAGGCTTGAAACATGAGGTCGGCCCAAGATAAATGCATCCATATTTACATTCATGCCTAGGGTCATTAAATAAGTAGGAGTTCCTGATCTTTGAGAAAACCTAACTGACCTTTGGCACATTTTATAGCACAAAGAAGCTACATGTGGTAATATGCAAGGTTTTGTTTGTATCAAGAGAATGGACAAAGTGGCTCACTGTGATAAATGTCTTGTAACGAGCCTCCACCACAGAACTCCATACAGATCCATAACTTGTCCCGCCTTGATACACACGCACAGTAAGAGATGCTGACTGAATACAAATACAAGTTTGCAATAGAAAATTAAGGGAAGTAGGAAAGAACCAATTACATGAAGCTGAAGAAAAGCAATCAATGATTTACAATAAGTAAGCATTCAGCATAAGAAATTCAAACAAAGCCAATTACATACCTGAGGTAGCTGCCAAAGTATGCGACTATGTTAGTGTGCTTACAGTCTTTCATCATTAAGATCTCTTGTTGGATGACACCAAAGTCATCACCTGTACACACACACAACTCATTAACCCCACCTGACATAAAGCTGGTAGATGGTAGATACACATCATCAAGGTTAGTAAGATCAGGAAGGTGTGTTACCTGGTTCCAGCTTGATGACTTTGATGGCTGCCAGCTCATTACTGACCAGGTTACGGGCCTACACACACATACACAAATCATACCATGAATAAAAGACGCAAACATCTACGAAATTACCATTTTGCACCAATCTGATCAGGAAAATCAGGTGATATATTTGAGAGCTTTAAAAAGAGAGGCAAAGAGGATAGGGAATGCAAGCATAGTCTACGGAAATTTAAAACATGAAATGCATGAAACTTGTGGGTGGTATTTAGTATATAGAAGTCAATCGTCTTCTATAAATGTCATTTACTTGACAATGATCAAGTTGTATTGTACAACCATAATGACTGAGAGCCATGGCACTATTGTCTTCTAGCATCACCCAGCATACCATACTGAAATAAAAGTTACCCTACTTAATCTGTACATAAATTGTATAGAAAGGCACTTGATGCAACACCCCTCTAACACCTAAAATGCATCCACTGCCATCGTGATACAATTCAATATCACAGTTATTAATAACACTTTGTCACCCTGCGGAAGTTCATAACGGCACAAAACCTGTCATGTGAATCAACCTCCTGTTCTATATTCGTCCACCAAACGTGCTTAATATGACATGCAGTTAAGGTTGGTTTGTTGGGTCTTTAACTGAATGTTGACATACATAGGACGAATTGCAACAGGTTTCTTGGTATCTTGATTTCACAAATAGGATTCAACAAATTACTTGGATAGTTGTGGTATTGTATTACACTTCAACAGGATGTTGACACCATCACTATAACCATATCTGCCAATACAACTGAATACAGGTCTGCAGGGTTTATTCAGTCCAATATGACCCATTTCCTGATGAACTCTGAGTGGCTAACTCAATCAAGATTACATCATGCCAGAGTGTCTGTTGGTCAACAGCCCATCAACAACTGCACTTGGTGAGGAGCGATCCCAAGAACAAAGCAAATTTACGGGCCACAATCATCACAATTATAACTAAATAATCAAAACCAAATATACAAAAAGTACACGGTTAAATAATGTTCGAAGGTAACCAAACTCCAGTTTAAAATAAAAAAGGGTGGGGTGGGGTTGAATTTTAAGCAACATTTGGGAAATCCCATCTCACATTGTGAACATTAAGATTGATATCAACAGATGCCTGTTCTACGATCCAAAATCAGAACAGTATGTCATCTCTGGTGGAATCGTCTGAAAAATCATAATCATTCATTAATTATGTGATCATCCACTCAATGATCAATTATTTATCAACTAGAAGGTATTTTGCTTCACCAGGATAAACAACCCTCAACTGCCATGCGTATCTTTAAAAATTGCATGAAAACATCCGATCTCCCAGGTAGGTCTACCATAACTTAGCTATCCTCAATTATTCACTTCTCACAACTCTGGAACACGACCAAACAATTCCTTCCCTTTTACCCTTTACCTCATGGCACAAAATACTTATTGGGCAACAGCTGCCGCGGTCATTTCTGATCCCACAGACCTGTGTACCTACCCAACTGTGCCCCAATCCACCCTGCCGACCTCTTCCTACTGTTGTAGGCAGTTGATATGTCAAACTGCTCAAACTCATTAGATGCATCAGCAGTCTGGGTGCGTGGACAGCAGGGTTATTTACTTGCACAAAAACCTTCTTGAAAACACCAAATAAGCATTGGAAGCTGGCACCAGACTTTCAATTTTTGACTGCCTGCTTGTCTAATCAAAGGTCAGCTTTTAACTGTATAAAATTGGCTAATTCTGGTACAATGTGTCATCGACCTTCTATATACTTACAGCTGGTGATCTTAATGGCAGGGTTAGCTGAAATTACATTATGAAAATTATGGACAAAAGAGGGATGCAACCTATTCATGAGGGTGGCTCTTACCTATATCATAAAGACAAATTAAAGCAACCAACCAGCAAAAACAAGGATATGCGTAAAATTCATTCTCACTTTGTACATTACAGATAAGGTATATCATGCAAGCAATGATTGTTTGGTGTCGTGGTGTGATATAGTAGTAGTAGTAGGATCAAGTAGAACATAGCTTAGCTAAGAGGGTGCACTCGGACAGTTTGTAAAAACGTCTGAGGATCTGCAATAACCCTAACCCTAAAACAAGTATCACTCAAAGAGGGTCGAGTCTTTGGATTAATGTCACAGCACAACATTGAGACACACAATCTAACAGGTACCAAGGAAGCGAGCGGACTTAAGTGAGGTAACAAGCATCACAATAGACATGTTTTGCTGCATACCTAATGTCCCAAATCAAGGTAGAAATCACAAACTCCAAGTCAAAAACTCATTTGTAGGATAGAGAGCGTATAAGTAGGATTAGTTACAGGAATATGACAACTGATTGTACTGCACTGACATCGTTATCCTGAAGATTGTACCATGTGATGTCTCACCAAAACGTTATCATTGGTGCCAATGATCAGGTAAGGTAAGTATAGGGTTTAACGGCACACCAACACTCATGTGTTATACGGTGCCAAGAAAGGTTAATAGATAAGATTGACCTGATTAAGCACGAAAATGGAGATGGAAAAATATAATAACAGAAACGATTATCCTAGGGCAAGTAGCCACCAGCCGATTGACTAGACCAGGCCATTCCAGCCTCTCGTCTTGGCGAAATCTGGGCCTGAGTAGTGTGTTGCAGATATAGCCCTTGCAAGGACGCTCCACTCAACCACTTGGATCCAATTGTCTACCGACAGCAGTCGCAACCCACGGCCAACAGGTTGCCCCCTATTAGTTGCCGATATGCAGGAGGATACAGCGGGCCTATTCTACCCCTAGACTCACAGGGGGTTACCAATGATCAGCTGATTGGGAAAAAAACCCAATTGTATAAAGAAAAACTTGGAATGTTGTTTAACAATTGTAGATCTATGTGAATTAAGCTGCTCATTGCCAATGTTTCACAAGCAATATTGCATATGACTGCATAGTATAGTAGGCATTAACAGCTACAGAATGGTAAAATAAATCCTGGTGTCTGCCAAAGGCACCAGCGTCTTTATACGCCCATAGCCACTTATATACAAATTCAGCAAGCATATTCATGGATCTGGATATTCAACGAACTTTAGACATATTGCAATACCCTACCATGTTCACATATCATTTTCCTTATTATGACTTCAAATGGAGAGGCTTTTATTTATATATGTGAGTAACTATAGGGTTAAACTGCTATCCAACACTAACGTGCTTTATCGCGCCTCGAAAAGGGCGATGAATATGAAGAGAAAAGATTGACCTGATCAAGCAGCCGACTTCTAGGGTAAATGGGAAAAATAGGAGAGTAAAAAGTGTATGATGATGTGCAAATGATTATCCCCGCCGATTGACTGGACCAGGCTATTCCAAACTCTTGAACGGTCTTAGCCAGAGACCCGTTCACCCCTCCATCGGATTGGCCGGGAGCATGGGTTGGACAGGCAGGTTGGAAATCCTAGCTACATATACGACTACATATATCTGTATCTATATACATACATATATACACACACAAATATATAAATATATATACGTATATACATATATATATATATACATATATATGTATATACGTATATACATATATATATATATACATATATATGTATATACGTATATACATATATATATATATATACATATATATATATATATATATATATAAATGCATAACTATAAAACAAACAAATTGTGGAATGATTTTGTGTAGCACCACAGAAAATCTAATCTTCATTTTAAAAAATCAGAAAAAAGAGTGTAGAAAATGGGTAACATTCATGACTCAGGTAACGAGAAATGCATTCGATTAGGTGTTAAGGAGGTGTTAGTAATCAGCTGACAGAATCCACACCTTGAAAACATCCCCGTACGTTCCACTCCCAACTCGCTGAAGGAGTTCGAAGTCATCCTGGGGGTTTCGTCTCGATATGTCGAGACCTGCGGATGCGCTCATTCTCTAGACGGTCTGATAAACTTTGACATCAACTTTAGTACAAATATTGTCAAAAGCAAATTGATAACTACATTCTTGCGAAGTTACAAGGAAAAAGTCTTTGATTCATCGGCTTCCGCTTCTGCGCATTGTACTACCAGTTGCGCCGTCTGGCGAAGATTTACACAACTATATACCCGCGGTCATTCAGCCGTGGGGGTAGCGGGTTTTTTTTCCCGCCATGTCCAGCTCTGTTTCGATCAGTTAACCCACACATATTTAATATACTGATACGTGCTTACACCAGCAACATACAATAGACAGAGACAGTGTTCCTGATTCACACGTCCTACCCGGAACTTAATTAAAAAAAATTGAACGTTCAACGTAGGACTACCCCTCCAGTAAGAAAGGGTATATAAAATTATGAACACATACACATATACACACACACCACACACAAACACACACACACAGACAAGCACGCACGCACACACATAAACACACACACACACATTTATATATATTGTTGAGAGTTATTATGAAGTTAAATAATATCTTTTTGTCTTTCTATATATATATATATATATATATATATATATATATATATATATATATATATATATATATATATATATATATATATATCTCTATATATATATCTATATCTATATATATATATATATATATATATATCTATATATAGTTATATATATAGTTATATATATATATATCTATATCTATCTCTCTATATATATATATATATATATATATTTATATATATATATATATATACGGGTTTTTTGGGGGGCTTCGTTCTGTACGACGGGGTGTGTTTTTCTCTTCCCATCTGTACAGCGTTTTTAATATATATTTAGTTTCAGTATGTCGAAATTTTCTCCCGGGATTCCCCACCGATCGCTGACAAAATGAAATGAATGGTCTCTGTGAGACGCGCCGAGAATCACACGCTCGACCGTGTAAGCGGGCGAAGTTACTGCATGTAATCAGAAATCAGCTGATCAGATTTTCCGACACTTTTATCCTGCCTACGACGTACGACGGGTTATACATTCGCATAATACCTTGTACGACGGGGTATGCTTGTACTTGTTGGGAGTTTAAAATTGTAGGCATTAGCTGTTCTTATCTGGATACGGGATCTTGAGCACAGCTTGGGACAGCGACTTCGACGAAGACATTTAGCCTGGGTACTCATGTTAACCCCGGAACTTAAGTACAATGAAACGAGTTCCATGTGAAGTATACCAACACAGTCATCAGCATCATGCATACTGTAGTGTTCGCTGCTGCCACCAAATAGCAGTGTTACATATTATTCTGAAATATTTTAAAGCCTTGTGGGTTCCCCGTAACGTGCAACATAAATATATATATCAGTTGATTTATTATACCGCTGAACCATTCAGCTGCTGTCGGTGACTACGGAATCACGTAGCGCACACCACCCCTTTAACACTTGGTGGAAAGTAGTGAAAGGCGTGGTAGCTGTGAGAGGCGAAGAATGTTTGGCTGTCTTCCTTTGACGGGCTAACTTATCTACTTGACTGTTAAAGACAAACCCGACCCATTCGTATGCCTGGACATTGTAAATAATAGACAGATTGCTATACCTGGCAGTCTCAAATACCGACCCTTTCGTATAACTAAAAAACGACCTATTCGTATACCAAACTGCCGTATAACCAACCTTAGGTACATAGTAAAACGGGTCTACATGTAGTACACGTTTGAGGCATCCCCCAAACATCTGGTTGGGTCAAGGGATGCACCTACAAACCTTTCTACGTTGACTCCCAACAAATCCCAGCAATTAACGCTCACGTGCCACCTCTTGTTGTACATGTATTGCTTGTTACTTGATATATTAAACGATCATGTCCAACATTATTCATAAAATTTGTAATTTGTCTATATACATGTGTCCATTACTTGTTTCGTCGCGTTTATTTGCATACATAATAATTCTATCCGTCAACCAACAAGAACTGACAAGTGATTTCGACGAAACAACACCTTTATTATCAGATGTAAAAACTCCATCATGTTGTTGGGTAACACACATTCAATGGATGACTGCAAAAAGATTGATCTTTTGTCTGCAACAATCGCAAAGAACGGTTGTTCACACTCAACACAAGAAACTGTACAACATATACTATACATAACGCCCATTGCAGCGAGTAACACAGCCCGTTGATTTATGTAATAGCTGAACTCTTTATACAGTACGGCATCACTGCACACTGTCATCTTCACAAATTGTACAATTATCAGCACAAAAAACGTATCTTGCGTACAAAGAGACCTGCCTTATGTAGTTTAAGGGATGAACATTGACATTATAAAATTTGCGCAGTGGAAAATATATTAAAATGACTTGGCCGCAAAGTGTCAAACAATTTTGAACCCGAAATTTTTTTGACACCCGATATCCCCCTACAGTTGAATAATGAACATTCCGTTAAACTATGAACATAAACTATGATGAAATGACAATATTAGAGCCCAGACCCAAAAATATTGACCATGTTGTGCTAATAACAAATGTATGATTAATTGACATAACAAAGATAATATTATCAACTTTGAGTCGAATAATGCACACCAAGATTAATTCCCATGTTGCTCAATGCCAACAAACAATTACTTTAGTTCATCGATGTGTGATAGACCTACACAAATGAGTACAATGTGGTGGTAACAATCAGAGAGTGTGTATGTACAGTTCACTATGTCCTAGTTGAGTGTAAATATGTGCCCGAAAGTAACGTATGGTCAAATGCAGCAGTACGAGTGTAAATGTATAAATGCATGAGAGAAAATATTTCGGACACATAGTGATGAACGAGAGATGACAATAATGGATTAATCCGTACACACACCTAGTAGTAATTCCAACAATACATGATATGCATCACATTTGTTCATCTCGAACAATTCACCGGAATGCACGTGTATGTGCCGGACAATGACTATAGCATCGAAATGAACGATTACATTGAGGACATTAGAATCTCCAACAATCGCCGTGTTTCAAAATGAAGCTAACACCCTGTTCCTAAAGCAATACACAGCGATATAAGCATCAACAGAGCACACCAAATTACAACCTGTTGTAACTATTCTCACAATGACAAATAATAGAGAAACAAATCTTTGTACATCGTATGGACAGTATGACTCCAATAACCAGTTATAAAGCCAATCTGTCCGACAACTCTATAATATGATGGCCATAACATATTTACGGTCACCCAAAAGAACACCGATTGAATAAAACACATCTTCATGAAAAAATGTCAACAAAGTTGTCTCAGTAAATCTCGATCGACAGGAGCGTGTTTACTCATTCTCCAGTTATTTACCATATCCATATAGAGTGTTTTCTTTTACTAATATGCCTTCACTTCCGGGTCGGTCTTCTTTCTTTCTTGCTTTAGAATATATATTGTGTGGGTTGTCCCCCACGCCGTGAGCGCCAGTGTCCGTGTTACCGGGAGTGCCAGTGTCCGTGTTACCGGGAGTGCCAGTGTCCGTGTTACCGGGAGAGGGCTTGAATGTTACATTAGGTTCCACATCTTCATAAGCTGGATTGTACCTTACAGGCTTGTCAACCTTCGGTGTCTCTTCGTCCATGACCTCCACTGGTTGATCAATTGGGCGTGATGTTCTGTAAAACAAGTGATGATGAGGTTGAGATGATAATCCTTTTTATGTGTTGCAGGTGATAGGGCGTTTATTCTGTGCGATCTTATTCTTCCTGTGAAGCAATACACAACCAAAGCACATACCAAGTCAAGCGGAGTCTAATGCATTTATACAGCCTAGCTATAGCAGCACCTCTGGGTCAATACGGAGCTAGGTCAATACATGAAGTGTTAATGGCGCGAGCTCAAAATACAATTGTTGGTTGACTTAGTTACTATTTATTTGGTAGCAGGCTGATTGTTATAGCAAACCCAATCCAAGCACACATATATTTCATCAATATTTGATATTTGACTTTACTCTCGTCTCTGCTACTTGTATTCGGAAGAGGATGGCAGGTGTTAGAGTGTTAATCAAATGTCAGATTCCTACATCATGTAATATACCAAAACATTTATTTGACACACAGTGCGCTACGTGCAGATGGGCGAAATGTAAGTATTCCGGTTGACTGATTTAACTAAGAGATAGTGAGCTACGCAGGGAAGCATTCAGGGAACATACCAAGCAACCAAGTTATATTCAATGTCATCTACTTTAATATCCAGTCATCATCCATACAGCAGAGTCAATCAATCGGAACGTCATATTTTGGCCACGCATCAGATGGAAAGAACGACCAGTGAAGTCTAATATATCTGATAAAATAACACACTTTCCATGTCTCTGCTTGAACGATGAATTGTACAAACAAGTACCCCTAAGGCAACTATTGATTGGCGTCAAATGATAAACAGGTAAACTCCAATCGATTAACACCTTGTTTTACCCCCGGGACGACACCCGTGCTGTGCAAACGCAGCGGCGAATTGGACTAAGCATAGTGGAGGAGTCCGGGCTGATGCCATTATGCACAGAACTCGTGCTCTGATTGGCTGCATTGAGCTCTACCATCTTTTGCTTTACATGCAAGATCAAAAGGAGGTACAAATAGTCTCCTTCAAGTGTCCAGGCTTCGTACGCGTTCTGAGGTTCAAAACGCTATGCGCTAGGCGGAGTAATTTTGTTTTATGATCACCATTGTTTTCTCTCAGCCTACATGGCTCGACAAACCAGGAGTCGGCTTTAAGAGCATAGAGAGTAAGGGATGGTCACACGCGAGTAATCCTCCGCGCATACTGACACCGTCTTGAATGCGAGCCGGCGAGAACAGTTTTTTATGATGGGTTAGGACAGCAAGTCACGAGATACAAATATGGGGTCGTGACCGCCTTGTATGGAGGACGACATCTGAAAAAAAGGCTTACCAGGATCGTGAAAATAGTTAATGGGAACCAAGTCTACATTCCATTCTCTTGTCACATAACCAGGTACACTTAAGACTGCCTTCACCGCTACCCGCTCGGTTGTAATGTTAAAGGTTAAAGCTGCCAGGGTGACTTGAATGTAAGTTTTTCCCTTTGTACTCGCGGATTGAAAGGAAACCTAAACAAGGAAGTAGCCAATATTTCGACGCAGTGGATACATGCTTGATGGCGAGGAAGCAGGAGTTGTTTGCTGAGATTTTGATATTCAAATACGATGAAATCGATAAAACGGCAAACGTATTGTCGACATGAGATATATTCGAACTCATTTAAAGTTCACGATGGCTTAGTGAGCTGTACCTGTTGTAACAAGGCAATTTCGAATGTGAATATCCTCACCTTTGACCCGTATAACATGAATAGTTTAACTTCACATGCTCCATTCCTATCACAAAACAACTTTAATCTTTTTTTTGGTAACTCTTATTTTTGTTGTAACACGTCTTTCTATAACTCTCCAGGAGTTGGGCGTTGACCACAATGGTGTAGTTTGTGTGCTGTTTGTACATATTACATTATGAATTGTGAATAATCGAAACCAGGACGGGAGCTGCCCCCGCATCATGGCAACATCGACCAGCCAGGGAGTGATGAGCCCGGATAATCTTACCTGTGCCGTTTGAGGAGGACTACAACAACCACAGTAACGATGGCAACGAGGGCGAGTCCGCCGACCACACAGCCGATGATGATTGGCACTGTATCTTCTGCAAAAAGAGAACACTCACATCACGTTTTGCTGCAGCACATTTCTTATAGATAATGTCCTAAAACAATGTACAAATTTGATATTACAGAAAGTATTAAATAAGGTAACATATGACAAAGGATGTGTTTTTCCACCACCCGCACCATATGTAAGTACATTAATATATAGCCCTACAAGACGTCTGAGTTACTTTCTCTTAATACGACGCAATGAAAAAAAAAGAGATCGATTCAGACAACTACCAAACACCAAACATACCCAAGTGAAAGAGTTATAGAATGCAATGATGTTTTACGGACAATTTCATCCCTTTTCGGTGGGGGATTTCATCCATGGTAATTATTTATAGCTCGATCAATTTGGGAAGCGGTAAAAAGTCCGAAACACAGCAACATGTTTGTTTTCAAGTTCAAGACCACGTGCATTGCGCATGCTCAGAATGACGACGACTAATGTTAAGCCCGGGGGGCACTTAAGTGTACAGAGATAGTATACATGTGTCGCGCGAAGGGGTATGTTTTTTCGGCCTCTCGACTTGTACGACGGGTTATACATTCGCATAATACCTTGTACGACGGGGTATACTTTTTGCCATTCTCAACTTGTACAACGGGTACGGGTTTTCGAGGTCCCGCGGCACACCCCTATCCGAGTCAGGGCAAGTGCCCCCCCCCCACCCGGGATGCTAAGGCAATGCGGGAAAGCACAACTAAATGATCAATACTTACACATGGCAATTTTAAATCCTAATTAATTTACAGAAGGTAGTTAAACATTTTGCTTGGTTGATCGGAACGAATGTAATGGACAAACGGTGATACCATCGGAAACTCGCGGCGTAAAGATAAAGATAAAATGAACATAACTCGCACAACGCGGCTGTTAAACACACTAGTTCAGCGTAAGCTGAAGCACTATAGATATGAAAAGTTAATATTTTTTGATGCTACCGCATTGATTTTGTGATTTAGGGAAATTGGTTGTTTGAAACTGATCAGAGTAGCTTATCGATCAAACAGACATGGAAGAAGGAAGGCAACATCAACCAAGAAAAGAGGCATTAGGGTGAGGGTGGGATAACGATGCCATTACCAGTCGTGACAATATTTCTCTCTTCTGGGCCGCCAGGTCTCACTGTAAATACCAATCATGAAATGGGAATCATTGCATTCATCAAGAGAATACCGACAGTTCTGATCTGCTGACAAAAGTGAATAATTTATTAAATGTTAACAATCAACCTGAATTATTTGATTATTAACAAGATGCAATGAGTGTTGTAACGGTCCATGCTAACATATTTATATTTCATTTAAGAGATATTATAAGAAATGTGTATCAAAACAGGGATGAGATACGCTCATAATGAAAGATAAATTTAAATGGAAGGGAGTATATATATACAAGCTGTGAGTTTATTGCGAGTAATTTTCTTATATTCATTGACATGTGGACATAAAAAAAATAAACCATCAAGAGTAGAGGTTGACAAGGCCCCTGATAGAAATACCAGAACTAAACACATCTACTGACTACCAAAACAAGAGCCAGGTCTACCGAATAGCCATATTTCTGAATTCAGACTGTCATGGTTTCAATGACAGAAATTGACGACAGAAGCGACACAAGATAAGAAGATTCGAGAAGGTGCTCGTTTTAAAATTACCGTCGGAGCCGAAAGTAATAAGCGTTGATCCTACATTAGCCCAAGTCGCTGTACAACATAGCAGGGTATAGTCCACATGTGACGGAAATGTCCGCAATTTATCTGATGAATAGTAGAGTCGTCAAGCAAAGAAGCTAAACTTCTCGTCTCCTCTCATTGAAACAAAGACTATCATAACCATAGGTGTATTTAGTAACACACCGCTTCCTGTTCTGTCTGACAAATAAAGCAACCGACAGGTTCTACTAATTGGTGGAATCCATTTTCTGCAAGCGTGTTTTCAATTTGATTTTTTGTGGAGAGTCATTATCATATGAATTGCCGTCATAGGACATTTGTGTCAATTCATACAGCATTTTGACACACAAAATCATTGAATAACATTAACGCCGCTTGCGGTTGAGGATCACACATATGAAACGCCGACACGGTGATTCAATGGTGTCACGTTACTGGGGCAGCTATCTGAGTTTGTGCCAGATGGGCAATGACTCTTGAGGGGGGTCTGTCTTAAGGAATTTAACCCGTGTCCATAACCATTTTATTTCATTTGCTATAGGAATGAAGAATTACACCAAATAAGGAATGCAACTGACCAGAATTAGAGTGACTAGTACCAGTCATTTCACTGGTGACCGCCATCGTGGTCGGTTCTGCAGAAGAACATACACATTCTCAAACTACAAACCAAGCTTGACAAAATGACGTCTTACAGTTTACATGGAGATTTCATAAGGCATAAGCTGCAGATGAATATCGTTTTTCACCTGGTGTGGTTGTTGATGGAATACTCTTTTTACACACGGAGCTCAGATTTGCGGAACACTCTCGACTATAGTCCCATTTGCCAGCTGTATTCATGAAGACACACTGGATTATGCCCCGGGCAACACTGTTAGGCCACATGTCATATTCCAGATCACTGCCATCCAGCCACATCCAGGAACACGAGCTTCCAGCACAGACTTCATCCGTCATGCGGTACAAGCCAATCCAAGATTGAGTGTTTCTAGAACAATAGACCCGAATCGATTGACATGCAGTAAGATTTATTGTAGATTTGTGATTACATTTGATAATAAAGTTATTTGTCATCTGCAAAAGCCCAACAATGAAGCGGTATTACTTTGTCAGGTTATAAACGAGGTCATTTTCGTCCTCATCGCCGATGGACACTAGGCGCGCTCCTGCGTCTACGCAGCTTTGATTTGCCTGGTAGAAGGTCATGCCCTCTGAAATGAAGTGATAGCAACTCTGGTCCTTGCGTTTCCATGTCCCATCTGGTCGGCTCGATTCGCACTCATCTATGCGATACGATATAACAATGGTATGGGCGGAATTAGCAGTAAGACTTCAAATGGTGTACTTAGTGACTCTCTCCATGGTGCGATACTGACTTACTGATGAGAAAACAAAGCATACTAGTTCTGACAAATGATCATACGATACCAAGACATTTGAGCATATTTCAAGCTATTAGCCATCCACATTGTAATAAAATTTGGTTGAATTCATGGAAATATGTATATTTTGAAAGATTAGCAATGAGCTCAAATGACAACCCTTGTACCATATCGACACAGAAGACTACTTACCCTTTTCTGTTACTGTCTCTAACATGGGAGTAGTAGCTGGCATCGCGAAGGAGGGGGCGGAGGAGAAGAACAAGCAGATCACGAACATGCTGGACCTTGGATGTGCCACAGACATCTTCAGAAGACGTTAAGAACCTAACACATCTACAATATTAGTCCTGGTTTTGTTACTATACGGTGCATCGCCTCTTGCGAGATCAGAATCTGCGAGCACGATCACCGACCAACAACATTTGATTCAACAAGGAAGAGCGTTGGTGAGTCCTGTTAAACACAGAATGCTAGTTTTCAGACGGGCGGCTTTAAGTGGGCAACGCGCGATGGCTGAATACAAACTCAAACGACTGCAATTCTATTCGGATTGTCCTCGCGAAACCTTCAACTCAGGTGAATGTACGCGTCAGTTTGATCTATATTTAGATTTAGGGAAATCCCCTCCGACCACCAGGTGCATCTGCTGCTATTGATCCAGACGAAAGCTGTTCTCACATTCAGCGGCGCCGAATCATCCAACGGTAACTTCATGGTAATGATCCACATCTGCTTCAAACTAGATCGGCACATGTGCTATAGCATGTCTTTCAATTGCAAATTACACGACCATAGTAAAGCAAGTTTATGAACCTCGTATCATCTGTATCTGATGTCAACATGGTCAAAGCCCTTGCCGTTATGGAGGTTTTCGAATTAGCGATTATGTCCGTGACCTAGAAGTAAGGTCATTGCAAAAACATCCTTTGTGTAAGAATTTAGGTTACGACAATGAATGCAACAAACTGAAACAATCGTGTAAAGTACAGTCGAGCTATTTATGTAGGTTTTGGAAATGTATGAAGTAAGTAAATCAGTTCAAAATGGCAACCATTCGATGCCCTCGCACACCAATCTGTGTACAGACGAATATTTTCACTTAACCCTGTCTTCATACTTGGAGCCGATTTGGAATGATAGTGTGAAAACAAGACTAAATAAAAAAATATTTGTTCGACCGAGAGACTGAGGATGCGATCAGTTCTTCTGTGATTTAAGAATTGGAAAGTGACATCCTAGGGTTGTCGTTGGAAGACATAATTATGATTGGGAGAGTAGAGTGAGGATTTAAGCCCACTTATCAATGTGACGTTTAGAATGTATACTCCTACTTCGTGATTACTAATCTACCTCTCCCGGGTCATCAGATTCCTGATTTCAACTTACATCATAATGTTACTGCAACCATAGCGCTTTGTAAAGAACTCAGCGCGTACAAGCACCCTTGTAGTTCAATGACAGCTATTTCTTGTTGATCAATCATTACATCGTGACAGTGATGGATGAGGATGGTTACAGCGCTTGGACAGCTCTCCTTAAAGTGACACTCCAGCCAACTGAACGAGAATATAATATGATAGACTTAACTAATTTATTTAATATTTCTGACTCTAAAGACAGCGAGAACTACAGTAAGGATAGTTTTCTTCTTTTTTTCGAAAGCTTATTCCGGGCTTGATTTCATAGTCGCCGCCACTTTTGAGGTGTGACATCAATGGAGCCAACAGCGCCAGCGAAAAGTCGCGTTGTTTTTATGCATTATGTCGCAGTTTGAAAGTATATACAAATCCAGCCTTATCAATTCGAACTAAAAAAGAAGACGATTGGTTCGAAAAAAACAAAAAAGAATGAAAGTGGTAGTGACGACGATAGCGCATGGGAGAGGAGAGACGTCGAAACGGAGGGATGGCGACTGGATTACTTGGTGTGGCGCTCTTGCGCACGTTGTGAAAAACTGCCCACTATTCCAGAAAATCTGTGTTGCCAAGAAATTTCAGAAGTAAAGAGATTCATGCCCGACCTAGAATGCAAATGTGATCACACAGACTTCAGAGCAGTTTGCCTCGCATCAGCTGTTCTGAGGACTGCACTTGTCGCAAGAAACGACATAATAAGGGGCAATCTTCACAATCCTCTGGCAAACGAGTATGTTTCACTTGTAAATTATTTGTGATAAAATTTTATTTGAATTATATACACCATATGGAATCAATATATCCGATAAACAAATCAATAATTGTACTTATCATAGTGACTCTTCACTTCAAAATTCAATTTCTTTGTTGACCATAACAATGAAGTAAATCATAACACCAAATGAATAAAATATATGAATTTTATTGCAAGATCCTGAGACTTCAAGCGTACAGACAGTTCACCTACTGGATTCATAGCTAACCTGGAAAACAGGTGCAACGGTTATCCCTTTCATGCGTCTACGACACACATTCCCTGCGCCATCGGGACAATAGAGATTTTTTGGAACCCGAACCAAGATAAAAGCACTCATTGAATATTGCTGTATGTAACAACTTGTAACAAACTTTTTTTCCATACCATTATAAATGATTGAGAATTTGTGCGGGGGAATATTGTCAAACTGACAACTTTATTCTCACATTTTCCTGACAGACATCTACACTAACATTTATCCTTCTATTTTAAAGACATATATGAGCAAATAATCTAATAATTGCATTCAAGCAATGGGGAAAAAAGTACTTGTTTGAACATAACAGTATCAGTCCAAACTTTCACAAACAATTAATCACAAGTATCGCTTGGTAAGAAGCCGAACCCTGGCACCACGACAAGGTAGTTACTATAAAATATTACTTGTTATTGAGTTCCTTGTATCATATGGTTGTTTTACGAATTATTTATCATGCTCAAGACATGCAATTATGAAGATAATGTTTTGTAATTAAAGCAACTCTGATTTTTTTAATGCATTTAGTCAAGGGTAAGAGATAAGTTATTCTATTAAATAATGTCACCCCAACATAACTATGCTTGTACTAGATAATCAACTCACATACACACTCTTTCAGTCACTCATAAATACTATATAGCTTTCTCGCATCACATAGTCAATGAAAAATCTACACACCCAACATATAACTTGCAAACCTTGCAAAATAAAGATAAACACCCACACTCATTGATAAACTAACACACACTCTCCTCCCAAATCTAAACATAGCAAGGGACTACAAGTTGCGGGATATGAGTGAACAAAAAATGTTGGTGCTTTGGTTTGCTATGTGCAAAGATCCTAGACAGCTGGCGAGATCAGGTAAAGGAAACTTCATGCGAGAAACCACAGAAGGATTAAATCTTCACAGAACAAATCTGTTCATCAGCTTGGCAGCATACAGCTTGCGGACTACGAAGGCACGCCTTGGTTTGTTGAAAACAACATTGAAGCGATCATCACCTGGAAAATAATAGCAAAGATAGTTAATCCAGAATCAAACGCAACATCAAGGGTAACCCCTTCACTTTTACAACAGATATGTTTCATATATCCTTGTATAGATAAGGCATGGACACAATCAATTTTCAAATGTACAAGGTAGGAGTTACACAGACACATTTCAATGCATGAAAAATATGAATTATAAGCTCTTTTTCATAGCATAGTAAAGTTAAACTGCCACAATGTATCAAACAAATGAAAACCACTAATATACATATACTATGTTACAAAGTTATCACTAGTAGCACAACAGACCAAGAGTCGATTGGGTACTCCCTTCTTGGTCTAATAGGAAAACCCTCTTTTATCGGTAGATTGACAAACATGCTTAACTTATCATCACTTATAACGTTAAAAATACGTACCTTATAACTTTCCGACCTAGTTGCTTTTTCCTCTCCTTTATTTAGCATCATAACAAGTCCGGTTCCAAACGACTTACGTTGCGCAATCTTGCATCCATATTGAAAATTAGTTGGAAAAGTTAATCGCCTCCCATATTTTACGCGAATATGCATATTTTCAAGTTATTGCGATTGTTGAGACTCATTTTACCATACATAAATATATGTATATATATATATATATATATATATATATATATATATATATATGTATATATATATATATTTATATATATATATATATATATATATATTTACATATATATATATATACGTATATAAACACACACACTTATAAATATTCACATATATATGCTATTTATAGATAGCTGCTCGGCGCTCGGAAGCTTGGCATCGGAAACCGTGTGTCATACATATATATATATATATATATATATATATATATATGTGCGTGTATGCGTGTTTGCGTATATATACCCGCTTTGATTGCACCGGGACATCCAGTGCACACTGTCGCTGAGACATAAAGACAGTATATACACGGACCGATAATAGCTGGTAACGCGCACTATTATAAGATCACAAGCTGCTGCCGCTTAGATGTTTTGACATGACCCCTAAACCAAGTCAATACACCGCGAAAGCGATGAATGCTGCCGCTGATTGATTACGTAAGGTTTGGCCTGTTTTGACATGACCCCCTACCCAAGTCAATGCAAACCCAGCCAAGGCCTTTGGTCGATTACGTAAGATTTGGCCTACTTAAACACGAACTGCTGTTAGCCTGCCACTAAGCTGCTGCAGTAGAAAACCTTGAAACTAATCGTCCTTTTTTACTGTTTTTTGTTACTGTGAATGCTAAAAATACTGTTACAATCATTATCACGAGGCCAAGTTCTAAATACTGACAAAATTTCATGTCCGTAAATACAGCCGTTTCATAGATATCAGCGAGGAGAGAACTCGTAGCAAAAATCGCGATAGGTACTCTAAAATATATGTCATTATACAAAGTACAAAAGGTAAAAACAAGTATTTTTTTCGCCTATTCCATGCTACGATAATTGCTTGTTACAACCATATAACTCATATGTTCGTAACTGCAGTAGTTATGGAGGAGATAGTTACAGAAAATGGGGGAAAAAATCGACGAAAAATCCATCCCATAAGCCTCCAACACTGCGCATGCGCGTCAAATTGGATCGCCAGTTGTGTCTCAACTTGATCTATCATTCCCCAAAATTTCATGTTGATATGTTTAACCGTTCCGGAGAATAGCCCGAAAAACCTTGACTGGAGAAAAAAAAAAAAAAAAAATACTGGCTAAACCAATATGTCTTCCAACTATCGTTGGAAGACATAACTAGATTCGGCAGGCACGCCATCGGCAAGTCTTCCAATGGCAAGCAATCGGGTCTGTGATTGCGCCTTGTTAAGAAACCCTATGCGCAGCACACGTTTACGATAGATGTCAGCGAGGGGAGTTGGTAACGCGCACTATTTTTCGATAGATGTCACAAGCTGCAGCCCCTTAGATGTTTTGATATGACCCCTTAGCAGATGTTTTTGACATGACCCCTTAACCAAGTCAATAAAAAGCCGAGGGAATGGCACTAAGCCGGTCTCAGTGGCTTGGTGGTTTACTGCTTTGCCTTTTGATCCACAGGCTGTGGGTTCGACTCCAAGGTGTGACAACCTGACTCGTGACTCGGATGATCACGTACAAATGGTGGTCACATCTTTGAAAAGGGATGTAAAAGATCCTTTGAGGACGACGTGCTCCCTAGCAGTGACCAGTTTAGAGTAATTTACTCAATTGTAGTCGTACATAGCTTAGTTGCTAAATACGAATATGTTTCGATGCACACAAACACACACACACCCACGTTACTGGTCGATTACGTAAGGTTAGGACTTCTTTGAGTTGGCACAAGCGCCAACGGCATGTCTTCCAACGGCAAGCCTGGACGACCAGCAATACGGTACCAACAATATAACACAAACAATATTATCTCTAAACAAAATATATATGAATATATATATATGATATATATATATATATATATATATATATATATTTTTATATTTATATATGTATATTTATATATATATGTATATATATATATATATATATATATATATATATATATATATATATATGTATATATATATATGTATGTATATATACATGTATATATATCTATATATATATATTTACATATATTTATTATGTCTTCCAACGATAGTTGGAAGACATATTGGTTTAGCCAGTATTTTTTTTTTTTTTTTTTTTTTTTATTTTATTTTTTTTTTTTTCTCCAGTCAAGGTTTTTCGGGCTATTCTCCGGAACGGTTAAACATATCAACATGAAATTTTGGGGAATGATAGATCAAGTTGAGACACAACTGGCGATCCAATTTGACGCGCATGCGCAGTGTTGGAGGCTTATGGGATGGATTTTTTTCGTCGATTTTTTCCCCCATTTTCTGTAACTATCTCCTCCATAACTACTGCAGTTACGAACATATGAGTTATATGGTTGTAACAAGCAATTATCGTAGCATGGAATAGGCGAAAAAAAAAAATACTTGTTTTTACCTTTTGTACTTTGTATAATGACATATATTTTAGAGTACCTATCGCGATTTTTGCTACGAGTTCTTCTCTCCTCGCTGATATCTCTGAAACGGCTGTATTTACGGACATGAAATTTTGTCAGTATTTAGAACTTGGCCTCGTGATAATGATTGTAACAGTATTTTTAGCATTCACAGTAACAAAAAACAGTAAAAAGGACGATTAGTTTCAAGGTTTTCTACTGCAGCAGCTTAGCGGCAGGCTAACAGCAGTTCGTGTTTAAGTAGGCCAAACCTACGTAATCGACCAGAGCCTTGGCTGGGTTTGCATTGACTTGGGTAGGTGGTCATGTCAAAACAGGCTAAACCTTACGTAATCGACCGGCGGCATTTCTCACTTTCGTCGGCTCAATATTGACTTGGCAAAGGGGTCATGTCAAAACATCTAAGCGGCAGCTTATAATAGTGCGCGTTACAAGCTATTCTCGGTCCGTGTATATACTGTCTTTATGTCTCAGCGACAGTGTGCACTGGATGTCCCGGTGCAATCAAAGCGGGTATATATACGTAAACAAACACGCATATATACGCATATATATATATATATATATATATATGTATACACACACGGTTTCCGATGCCAAGCTTCCGGCGCCGAGCAGCTATCTATAA
>CM067346.1:62540724-62563536 GCA_034190875.2 Urechis unicinctus
CAACTCTGAAAGAAGAAGGGATATATTCATATAACACCAGTAAGTTGCCTTTTAACATGTGGCGACCAAGATACTGGGTTAATGCCTGTACAAGATATACAAGTGTTCATTTCTTGATGTCACGCATCATTTAATTGCCGGGTAAATAGATGTTTCACAGATAAACAGCAATATCATTATTGTGCCAACCAACTGCAGTTAAAATGATCACATAACAATAAATGCTCCATTCACACTACCATCCACCAACCTATTAGTCACAGGAACCCAAGTCAATTCATTCAACGTGCTTGGGCGCCTGTGCTATTTCTTGTATCAAACTACTTCTCATGCACCGCAATAATTTAACATTTGTTGAATGTAAACGACTCCTATACTTGTAACAAAACACAGATAACAAACACTAGCAAGTATAGATATATATCACATCAAAACAGGTTTCGGACCCATGACCCACCTGAACTAATACCCGTTCATCTATTGTACTGTAATTTGTATAGCCATTTCGATAAAACCCTGTTCCTGTATGAATAAATACATAACACAATGCTGCCTGTCATTATAGAATGTTTTTTAAGGCAGATTTTATGCACTAGCATTAAAGGCATTGTGGTGTGATAACTTCTTGTAATGACATCCAACATGTTCAAAATCCATTCACTTACGGTTTCACCTGAACAAACACAAGTATGAGTATTTGACCTATTTCTTAGTATACCTGTACCCAACATATCCTACTATGACCAACACTCCTATACCAACAACACATAATGTTAAATTCCCTGATCTTGTATGTTCTGCTGCCTTCCTGTTGTTTTTCTATATGAAAACAAACAAACAAAAACAAGTATTTATTCAATATAAATGAAACAATAGATAATTTCCAAATATGCATTAAGAGATAATTGTACAGAACATATGATGATCAAAGATAATTTACCATCTTAAGGAACTTTTCTCTGGGGATGACCTTCAAGTGAACGGTAGATGGGCTTGCCAAGAAAAGCTGCACAGCTTGTTGGTGCAAGACTCTCTCAATGTTAGAACCATTGATCTGTAACAACCCATGTGATATACAAGCAGGTACCAGGTTTACTCAATCAAGCTTCAATCAATGATGCTGAATTGTGACATTATTTCATAGAATTGGTCACCAGCTGTAGTGCCAATCATTATATCAACATTTACATCTGCAGCAACCACTTGATAAGACACTTAAGGTTCACTTTCAAACAAACTGATCCAAGAGAGTATCATTCCATTTTCATTGGTTTGCATGCATTAGATTTGCCTTAATCCAGAAACTGTGGTGAAAATGTTGGCTAGAAATCGGTGATCAGCAAACAGTGTTTGTATGGATTCTACAGGATAATTTCCAAGAAGCATCAACAAACTAGAGACAGAGAGTAATAATTGATTAAGGCAATCTGTGGAATAATCCTCAAGTGTACCATCTTTCAAATCATAGATTGCTAAAGAAACTAGTACCTCTAGTACCTCAATAATTTTATCGCCTTCTTGCAGGCGTCCATCCTCTATGGCAGCTCCTGTGCCTCTTAACTTGCTGACAAATATCCCAGGATCATCCGGTAAACAGGGTTTGTCTGTGCCTCCATTGATATTGAATCCAAGACCTTATACACAATATGCAAATGGCAATTGAAATATTGTCAGGGTCACCACAAGTAAGGGTCATGTTATTGACACAAATAAGTTTGGGTTCTAGAAATTTTGACTTAGACAACCTTTGAATGGTTATATATATATATATGACTATCTCTGCTAGAAAAAGGATATGGGTGAGCTGCCATTGGGCAAAGAAATCCTGATCATATCTAGACCAAGTCATAATGAGAAAAAGGAAACCATCATTACACCAAACCTCTGAAAATGGACCCATAAATATAATGAATAAGCAAAAAGTGACCCATTCATGTGCATACACGATATAAACGACTAGTAAGATCCTAGACACTAGAGTCTTAAAACATTAGTTCTAGGGCCTGTGTGAGTGACATTAGCCAGGCACCATCATAGATCTAGCCTGACATACGCTAGTCCTGCAGTACATCGTATTCAACTGTTAACCGTTGGACTAAACCCCTATCAGTAAATAACCTAGGCAAAGAACTTCACCTCAGACAGTGTCAGGACTGTTTCAACTTTCGATCCCTCATATCTCCACTGTAGACTACATTGCATTATCATATCCTCAACCAGCAGGAGCGAGGTAACTTCATGTGCTCTTGCAAATTGGTGTCATCATCAACCCGCAATCTATGCCACTGCCTGGTTCTTCATATGGGATATCAGACCATCAACCATTAGGGGCGAGGTAACTTACTTATATAAATAAAGATCACAGTCACCTGGTCACAGTGGGACAAAAGCTTCTTAATCCAAGTCATAGAGTAAGATTAGATCTGTCACATCGCCTAGCCTAGTGTTCGCATACTCGTTGGTAGCCACGGTCGGACGGTTATATAAATATATACCCAGACATGCAGTGCTAACTCGATAGGAAAGTTATCTCGTTCCTATTGCCAATAGTATTGTTAACTTGGCGATATCGAATCGCCAAGTTATGGCGATCACCACGGTTTGTGTAACACTTTTTTTGTTACACAATACAGGTCGCAATTTTTGAAATTTTCCAATTTTTTTCCCACCAATCGTTAGGCTTCAATGATGCGCAGAACCGAGATGTTTTGTTTTAAACTTGACCCAAAACTAAGGTCAGGGTCATTGAATAAGTGAAAATCTAGTACCTCGAATAACTCAGTGAATAATGGTTGGATCGTTACAAACGTGTAGCTCATTCAAATTGCAAACTTTTTCTAATGACATATGTGGCGATCCAACCAATGGTTTTCCCAAGTGCCTAAGGTCGAAAAAAAGTGGTATCGGTCCAAATGGCAACAAAAGTTTCATGAATATGTTGAGCGCCTATCAGATATCATTTTTTGTGATCCACGATACAGGTCGCAATTTTTGAAATTTTCCAATTTTTTCTTCACCCATCGTTAGGGGTTTATGATGCCCAGAACCGAGAGGTTTTGTTTTGAACTTGACCTGAAACTAAGGTCAAGGTTATCGAATAAGTGAAAATCTAGTACCTCGAATAACTCCGCTAATAATGGTCGGATCGTTACAAACTTTACACCATCGTGTAGCTCATTCAAATTGCAAACTTTTTCTAATGACATGTGTGGCCATCCAACTAACGGTTTTCCCAAGCGTCTAAGGTCGAAAAATCGTGGTATCAGTCCAAATGCAACGTTTCATGAATATTTCGAACGTTTATTTAACCGCCAATACAGGTCCGATAATGATAAAAATTGGGTCACATGTGCTCCATGACAGCTTATTTCGGATTCCAAGATCTCATGGATGTCGATAACGTCACTTCCCGTTACGAGCAAAACAACGTTATTTGGCTGTGCAATCGGGAGTTATCGCGTCATTTCTCTGTCGTTAATGGTCGTATCGTAAAAACGCTTGCACCTGAAGGAAGCCCATACACTTCCAAACTTGAAACTTATTCATATAATTGTATATCTGTAACAGTTTTCTCACAAACTAAGCTTAAAGTTCAAAAATTTTCCCCCAAAATGCATTAACACCCCGATGTGTTTAATACTACTGGATTGATTTTTATATTTTTTACATGAATTTGAAGCTTACTACTCTAGTAACATTTCGTACGCAGCATTACAGCAGGAATTATGCGTAGTTTTCTCGTGAATCGCAGGTAAATGTTCGGAAAACAGCTAAAATTGGTAATTTTTTTTCGATAAATTAGGTAATTTTTGGCCGATTTTGGTCAGTTATGGCCCCATTCTGTAATTGTTGCAATTATTTGGATGCAGTTCGCCAAGTTCCCCCATGGCTCCCATGGGCCTCTTGGTTGACAGTCTAATATCCCAACATAGGCGAGGAAATGATAGATCGAGAGTTGAAAATAGAGCGGACGATGTTAGAGACTAATCACAAACTGACACTAATCAAGGTAGTCTAATACAAATCAAAACAAGTTCTTTTTGCCTAGTGACAGAAGTGTACAGGTGTACTCGTACGAGTCCAGACCAAGTCCAAAGTAAAGAAATTATCATACCAGATGACCCCCTGACCAGTTGAATATCAACCGCGAATGACTCGGGGTTATCGTGATCCATGTTTTTCTAATGTGCTTGAAATGTAGATTCGATATACATATAGTCTAAGTATTGCGTAGGTAATTGTGGCTCACATCCGATGCCTGTGTGAGTGCAAAGCTAACTTCCCATAAAATGTGCATAGTAAACAAACGGATCGACCAATCTCGTAATGAAATTATTTAGTCATTCTAGTAGCCGAAGTTCACACTGGTGTTGCAAAACTTCCATAATCATAACGCGTTTTGGTCACCTCATCGTTTAATGCATATCTGCTTTACTTTAATCATAACGGTCAAATTACACAATACAATCATAACGTTAATAAAACTATCCTCTTGCAGGTGCAACGCAAACTATATATCGCATCATAACGTGCATCATTTGACCTAAACGTTATGATTGATAGAAAGTCCGATTCATCATAATGTTTAAATGTTCATCATTCAATAATCCATAGATCATAACGTTTTAATATGAATCCTTGGCTGTTGTCATAACGCTCAAATAAAACGATCCCGCTATTTTGAAACTATGCTAACTCTAAATATCGGATCATTAGTTTTAAACGTTATGATATATAGAAATAAATGACTCATCATAATGTAAAATAATGAACTATCCTAACTTCAGATATGATATATTATGACATTTCAACTTTACAGACTATTTTTTTGTGGATTGGTTATTGCTCAAATACAACAAATCAAAAAATTTTATCAGAAATTGGTTGCTTACTTTCTGTAAACTCCATAAATCGTGTTCATTTTGCGGCAACAACCGAACACCCACTGAATTTATTGTCAGTGAGCTGATCGTGACGTCAGTTCTGGAACGCAACACGAGAGCGTAGCCACGTGTCAAGCAGTTCGAGTGGTGAGCAGTCGCTGGACACGGCTTTGTAGATGTGGTGTGAATCAATTTGGTACCAACATGTACAAGTTCAGTTATTTATTTTGAATGTTTTAGAATTTGTTTTCACGATACGTCTTGTGAGATGCTGAATATTCTATAGGATGTAGTCTAGCAAATTCAGTGTTTCGAGGGACCTCCGGCATCACTTCCTTCAGTGTAATAGTAGGAATACATTTGATAATTTTCTTCCCTTAAAATTAATGACATGTAACTTGACCCATTAACCTTCTTGTGGACAGCTATACCGAGTCGTGGCCTCGTGAACGATTCTTTTTCTCATAGAATATCGTAGTTTCGTACTCGATCTGTTGACTTTTCTCAGTATGGCACCGCGCTTCGCTTCGGCAGTTGTTTATAGCTCAGAACTGACGTCACAACCATAAAACAATGGCTGCGTGCTATTTCCGACCAGGCGCTCAAGTGGGCAAGCAGGATGTTTGAATTCGGTTGAGGCAGTTACGAACAAGTAGCCCAACAGACCAAGAGTCGATCGGGTACTCCCTTCTTGGTCAAACAGGACAACCCTCCGTTTATCGGTAGATTGACAAACGTGCTTAACTTATCACGTTAAAAATACTTACTGAGAAGAATTTAAAGCCACCAACAGTGAGAGTATTGACTGAATTTAATTCATGTGGGTTATTTTATTACCATTATCCGGGAGAACACTTGATATTCGATAATTTTCTAACTTTTCGGCGAAATTCCACTCCGAATTCTGGTGGGAAGAATTCCCTAGAACTTCCGGTGCCTACAAACAGTCTCCTGCAATTCGTTGTCGTTAACGACCGGGTGGAATGAGAGACCTCGAGTTTTAATCCGCTACGCGGCGCCACGGAGCAATGCGGTCCCTCGCCCGCTTCCGGTATTCTAATACACACAGTTTACCATAGAAGGTGGCGCAACATCGTTATTTTTGATTGAAACCTTTCGAGTTGTATCGTTGGTAGCATTGTAGCAAATCATAACTGATGGATAAGTACGGCCGTCTGACCTTACAGCAATTGAAAATAGAGCTGAAGAAGCGAAATGCGATTCTTAGCAAGCAAAGAATTGAACTCCCAGTTTGGCAGGAAAAGCAAAGCAACTATCAAAACAGACTTGGTCGCTGACTATCAAAACAGACATGGTCGCTGACCCGCGTCAACCAGATTCGGGCCAAAGCAATCGACCAGGTATCCATAATGAGCCTGTGGCTCAGAGGAATATGCAGAGTTGACTGGGATCGAAGTCAAGCCATGTGGGATTGTAGTGTCCCAAACACACCCCTACCTCGCATGTTCACCAGATGGGGTCGTGACTGATGACATGAATGCTGAGGTCAAGTTTCCCTACAGTACCAGGGACAAACCTGTCACTCCTGTCTCAGTGCCATACCTGGTCAATGAGAACAACCAGCTCACCCTTAAATTTTTTTATGGAGGTTTGACGTCATTCTGGAGAAAAAATTACAATAAATTCATAAATGGCTTGATTTTTTTTTGTAAAGCAGATATTGTTCTGTCTGTATGTCAAATATGGTGAAATTCGCTGCATGAACTTTTCTGTAGAACCAAAATATTATCAAAAACGCATAATTCCCATTGGCTTAACATGTGGATCTTAAATCCGCCTTACTCATAAATTTACACCAGTGACCCATACCTTTTTTCATTTTATATTCCGTAAGCTTTATATACTAGCTTACTCTCTGCAAAAAATCGTGAAAATCTATGAACGAATCAAGAACTGTCGCAATTGTCTTTAAATAGGGTTCGCGTGGCGCGGAATTACGGTCGGTCTTGCCTATGTTCTAACCGGCTTATGTTGTGCAATCTCGCCGCCATATTGGAATAAAGTCGGAAAAGTGAATCGCCTCGCACATTTTAGGCAATTATTCATATTAACAAGTTGTCACGATCCCTGAGAATCAAACTCGATGCATAATACTGATTGCTTTTTAAACTGACTTGTTAAATATAGTTGACATCGTGAAGGTAAGGTTTTATCATACAATGTTCTACCTAGGTAATGCGCACGTCGAGAACCAAGAGGGAGCGCAAGCTCCACTTGGTTCATAAGAGCTACGAACAAGTAAAGTTGTAACCGATCCCGATAAGAGTTGCTATGACCCTACAAGCTATATTATCAAATGCTAGACCTGGCCACAACATCATCATATTCATATTCACCGTTCAGTTCCACTAACCTGAGGCGGCTTTTGTGAAGCCTCTGAATTTCAATTGCGCAGCTTCTGAGATATCCATGTTGCCTATCGTTCATTAATCGGATGTTTACATGAGCGGTTATGGTAGGCATGGTCAGTAAATAAAAACACTACAGAGCAGAATGAAAGCTGCCTGGCGGCAAATAGAAGAATAACTGGGCTACTTAAAGCAGTAGAAATAACTAACCTGAGAAGAAACAGAAAAACTAAGCGGGAGCAGTGAGAAAGCTGATCGAGAAGAACGAGAAAGCTTGCGGAAGCAGCGGGGAAGCTGGATGGAAGCAGCGGGGATGCTGGGTGGAAGCAGCGGGGAAGCTGGGTGGAAGCAGCGGGGATGCTGGGTGGAGGCAGTGGGGATGCTGGGTGGAAGCAGCGGGGATGCTGGGTAGAAGCAGCGGGGATGCTTGGTGGAAGCAGTGGGGATGCTTAGCGGAAGCAGCGTGGATGCTGGGTGGAGGCAGTGGGGATGCTGGGTGGAAGCAGCGGGGATGCTGGGTAGAGGCAGTGGGGATGCTGGGTGGAAGCAGCGGGGATGCTGGGTAGAGGCAGTGGGGATGCTGGGTGGAGGCAGCGGGGATGCTGGGTGGAAGCAGTGGGGATGCTTTGTGGAAGCAGGGGGATGCTGGGTGGAGGCAGTGGGGATGCTGGGTGGAGGCAGCAGGGATGCTGGGTGGAGGCAGCAGGGATGCTGGGTGGCTCAGATTCGGTGGTGATGGAGCAAGCAAATGACATCACAAACTTGCACCAATAAAGGTAATACAAATCAAAACAATTGATGACGTCAAGCCTAGTTTATTCTCCATTGGAATTTGTGATAAAAATAACAACTGTAGCCACCGACTAGAACAACCTCACAGGGGCTGTAGCTACCAACTAGAACAACCAAACAGGGGCTGTAGCCACAGACTAAAAAGTATTTTATAAGATGGGATATATGAAAACCAAAATATGAAAATCGCGATTAGATCTAACTATGTTACGGTATGGCGGGTAATAAGGTTAAACACGTGGAATTATCCTTCGGGAAAAAATCTGGGATTTAAGTCACTTTCAACGACGAAAATGATTAAGACACTTGCGCAGCTCTCCATAAATGCCTTCGCCCACTTGACACAAGCCCGTTGTCCGAACCGCGCTGCGAAACTCAAGCTGTTGAGACGATATTACATCAGGCGTGCACCTAGTCTTGACTCTGGGGGAGCAATGTGTCAGAACCCCAGGAGCCTGGCACGCAGATTAAGTCAAAGTAGGGTTTTGTAAGTAAAGGGTGCTCGTTATTGAATGTAGGTTTCAATAATTGGGACTTAAGTGCAGGATATATATTTATTTAGTTGTATTACTGTGGTAGGTGTATTGAGTTCTGTGACTATGGGCCATGATAGGGTTTCACTAACTTCTTTTTTGTCTTACGGATTCTTAATCTGGGTTGATAGATATACATAACGTCACCTATTTGAACTGGGTTATTGGTCGATTGCGAGTCATAATGCTCTTTCATTTTCCTTTGCTGTTCAACGAGGTGGCTGTTCAGCAAATATAGCAGTTTCTTTGTGACGTAACAATGTGAAACAATATGTCGTCATCTATTATGTAGTCTTCTTGTCTCAATAGCAGCGTGCGAGATTCTGTCGCATCTGTGGGAAGTGTGCCATGTTTCAGGAAGGACAGTAATTGCTTACAATCAGGATCTAATTGTTGTTGCTTCCTTATATGGGCTTACTAAGGTCAATATCTCCCCAGTCTTGTTTTGATTTTTGTTCAAGCGTCGGTCATAATTTTTCTCGTCGATTTTTAGTTTTAGATGAGCAGGTGAGTGATGATACAATGCTTGCTAGGGATATTGGGGAAACGTTTTGGCAATTGTTGAGTTTATTGTCTAGGTAGGACGGGTCATTCGATTCTATTGTGTCAAGATCGGGGTATTTATCGATTACGTCGTCGGCCTCTGTCCTGTCGTACGCATATGTGCGGCGTGAAAGAGCATCGGGTATGACGTTATCACGACCCTTCACGTGTCGCACCGTGTAATTAAATTGCTGAATGAAGGTGACCCAACGGGCCAGTCTGCCTTGTGGGTGCTTCAGATTCAGTATCCATTTTAGGGCCGAATGGTCGGTATGCAGCTCGAATGGTTTGCCTTCGAGGTGTACGCGGAAATGTTGAACACCCCAAACCACAGCTAGTAGCTCTTGCTCCGTTGTGCTATAGTTTAATTCCGCTTTGTTAAAGGCTCGGCCTGCATAACCTATTGGTCTAATACTTCCGTATACCTCTTGACTGAGGCAAACGCCGATGCATTGCTTACTGGCGTCAGTGGCCAGAATAAACTGTTTAGAAAAGTCTGGAAAGGCAAGTATTTGGGAGCTTGGTTCTTGCATATTTTAAAAATGCACATGGAACTGTTGATCCACCGTCTCAAGGTTCTGCCTCTTGTGTCGTCTGGTTGGTTGTGCCGCCCCCGAATTTGTCAGAAATTTTCTTGTGATTTTAACAGACGCTATGAAAAAGCAGTGCTTTGTTAAAATATGCCAGAACCAAGCAGGCTGAGAAAGTACCTAGCCCACAAAGAAGCCTTGTACAGCACAGTGTATTCCTCTGCTAAACTAGCCCAGAGTTATCCTTGAAATTGCTTATCCTATCGCTTACATTGAACACTTTGAGTATTGCTCTAACATTTTTGGGTTTGCGTCGGTAGGTGAGAGTCACAAATATATGCAATAGTTTCATTTTCAGTACTTATTTGAAGCAATCAGAAAATGTAATATTATTTCCCATTGTCCATACTGCCTACGATAAAATTCATCAAAAACATATTTAAAAACAAAAGTTCATGATTTAACTGTAAGTGCTAATCAAGCTAATATTGTGTGAAATTGAAATTGAAGTGGAACTTTTGAATATAGCGCACGCTAAATCTAAAAAACGGCTGACAATTTTGCGCTTTTGAAAAAGAATTATGCCTCTTAATAGATCTCTTAGTGAACCTAGAGGGTGATTTTTTTATCTATACCTTGATTATTATGTTCGAGTAATAAATTAAATAAATATGATTAGAACATATTCTATATGATATTTTAACTAATGCCACATCTTTTGCCATTATCAAACAGATAACCCTCGGTTAAGTTGATCACGTTCTCTTTTCAGCTTTGTAATAATTATGAATGGCTGAGAATCTGAAATGGGTGTTTCCATTGCAGTGTAGATAAATGAAAGTTCGACCTCTCTGTCCCTTCATTAGCCCAGCAAATATGTGCATAAGTACAGCAGTCACTTTCTATTGGTTTTGCTTGAGATACTCAGGACACAAATAAATACACAATGTTTTGGTAAAGATATCAAAGTTTTTTCAAACAATTTTTACTCTCTGAAGGAATTCCATGGGAGTACTTATTAAGTGAGGACATTTACAGAGGATGCTTACAGATAGTGGTAAGATGAAAGAATTACGGCAGCCAATCATAATGGATTATGAAATGAGAATAATGATAACGGACGAGTAGATATTATGGTAACCGATTGTGAGTACAGATAACGATACAGATGATGATATAGAGAAGTACGATTGTGACAACGAACGTTTGAATATAAATGAATATTTACATTACTAAAATTATATACAATACTAAAATCTATTGCTAATGCATTATGCAGGTGGCCTGACATTATATGATGAGACATAAGTAATGATTTATATATAAATCTACAACCTGCAAATATCAAATGGACAGTGTAGGTGCAGGTGCGTAGGTGAATTCCGCTATGGCTGGAACAAGAAGATATGGCATTCTTTGCCCACATCTAGAGCTTGTTTATCTCTTGTGCATCCAGTCGCCAGCTGAGGAGAAGTAAATCACCAGCCTTGCAAGTCTGTTCAGAGCAATTAGTGATTCTCCCGTAACAGACGTAGAACTTCCAGATGAAACTCTATGCAGAAGAATCATGCATCCCGGCACAAATCATGTCGTTTGCTGTACAGGGCTCCAGCACCTGACCATGCAAAACATAGCCAGTATGAAAGACTTCCCCCTACAAAATACAAACTTAACCTTAATGAATTCCAGAATTTGCTTTGAAATCAACATATCAACTTACCGATCGATTAGCCGACAATATATCTGGTCCTGTGTACAGCACTTGCCGTCAGAACTTGCAGCACCACTGAACGAGATGTCTGGACCATTTGTAAAAGCCGTTTGATGCTTTATGTGATGCAGCTCAAACCAATGGATATTCCACCACACCTCTATATGCACAAACACTTTGACTTGCTGCGGGCCTCCACAGCACAAATCCCTCAAACACGCCACAAGCAAATCTTACGTACATTATTAGAACACCTGTGCTTGCCTCTGTTCAATCATTAACCTTAGTCCTACGTAACCTTGTCATACAGTTGTTGCGTCACCTACACAACCAAGGCCTAAAATATTTCACATTCAAAACATGCGCATTTATAATATCATTCATCCATCGACTTCAAGACGTACCAGACCCCATCAACTTCTAAATGGCATTCTTAAAACCCACACTTCATCACCACATCCACAACTTTTACTAATAACCAAACATAAAATGATAGACACAATCCCACATCCTCCACACACATCCGTCGCGTGATTAAGACACCACTCTTTCTATGCATGTCTCAGGCTAAGAGAATAACACACCCGCTTTCTGCATTGACAGTACATCCAACATCTACTTCCAGCCTAAACATACTGAGGTGTCAGTACACTTTCAGAACTTACTATCTTCTTTAAGGTGACAGTACCCACTGACCTTGACCACCTTTCAATTTTAACATACTATATAAGTCTTCAGTACACACTGACCTTAGCCTCCGCTTTCTTTATTGACCCTCTTTACTATTCTCTACAAAGTACCATCGTAAATTTTACCAGTGTTTAGTTTCAATCAATTTCGCTGGGTTAGCGTTGCTGCTGTGTCTTTACTGCGTTTACGAGCCACATGGGAAATTCACACTTAGATGTGTTCACAAGTGCATCTATAAAATTCGCACGCTTTATACATGGCATCCAAAAATTTAAGGGTGTAAACAGATAGATGAACGGTCAGGGGAACAGAAATGCTGAGCGAAAAACAGAACTTCACAATCAGATCAATGATGAATACGCATGCAATTGGCTGGCCTCCATCAAAGTACAGTTGAGAGGCACGGTGTATATATATGTGGGGGTGGGGCTTACATAGCATGAATTATTCCCATGCTGCAAGCTCATTATTAATGCCTAGGAACCACAATTTTTTTTTTGCGAAGTGGAAACAAAGCTAAATTAAGCTTCAATGAACAAATGAGCAAAAAAGCATGAGGAATTCACCAATCGGGCAAGCAGTAGGTATCATTCCAATATTTTCCGTACATTTTGATGAGTCATAGGGTGGGACATCGTCAAATGTTAGGCCACTTCCTCAGCCTTTGATGAAGTTCCTGCATGAAATTGTAAAAATGTGGATGCAGCAGCTTGCCTGAAATTGACAACCCGGCTATCAGAATTTGTACAGGTTACTCGCTATACCAGGCCGTTGGATTTTAGGATATCCAGGACTGGATGTATGTATGGTGTAATCCCAATCCCTGGCCAAACCAGCATTGTCTGTGATCTTGGTTGCCGAGATGGACAGTTTGTTGTTTTGCTTTCTTACCTGTTACGTTCTGGATACTTCGAAAGGCATTCGACGATGACTAAGCAGTCCATTTGGTTAACGGTGAAAATGAAACCACAACATTTTACCATTGTCTGTCTAGGAAAGCATTAATAATTCCATTTGGTTGCATGAATGACATCTGGCATAGATGTAACATGATGGCATGTGCTCTCGCTCTTTACTTGTCCCAGCCTAGGTGAGATTCGGGTACGAAACGTATCATTCTGGGCGCAGCTGAGCTGTGACAAATATGCTATCCCCATGGATGAAAATGCCACCTTCTTCACACAGTTAATCCCTGATGTGCCAACACCGCTGCAAGGTTTGGGTAACTGACTCCAGCCCTTTGGGCACTGCGGATAAACACCTTGGCGGCGGTCCCCAGGCTAAGGCATCACCCTGATGGCATGTTTTTGATGGCCTTCACCTTGTATGGAGATAGTTTGAGACAATCGTCTGTCCAATAGTCTTCTTCGCAAATACTTCGAGCGAAGCGCTGCGCGGTGCATTTTGGGAATGAATACTACATAAATCACCTTAAACAATATTTTTTATCAGTTGAAATTGATCGACGACATTTCAAATATTGACATCATTTTCGACTTTGTTGGCTGCTTGGTGTCGTTGGCTGTGGTGTGTTGGTGAACTGACTTTCCTTCTCTGTGGTAACGCTGCCAGAACTGGTCCCATTGTCCAGTAGAAATTTTGGCATTGTCAGGGAAGAGCAGCAGTTGCACAGCAAGTTTCCACAGGATCCAGAATGCAGTCACACTCTTTAATTCCTGCCTTCACATTCTCGTGTTCCGTCGCGGCCACCAGGTGGGGATACTGATTTTCAATCGGTAGTAGGGGCATGTTTATCCAAAACGCAAACGCAATACAGGACGCGGAACGTAGAGATTTAAGCTGTAGTGAATATTCGTTGTTTTATGTTTGATAACAAGCGACATGTATCTTCATCAGGCGGTAAAGCTGGATTAGATTTTGCATTGGTATTGAAGTCAGCCACTGCAAACATCATGGCCACAACATGTTTGAAACCACCATCATCTCTGCAAAGAAAGATGAGAAAATAAATAACAAACTTTTTACCTCTCACCAAACCACAACACCACATAAAACAAAGTTGAATATTCTAATTATATAAATTAAAAATTACCCTGTGCACTCACTTCCAGCAGACTTTATGGTACCAGATTGGGAGAGGAGAAGCCATATATTGCATGGTTGCTCGGACAGATAACACCTACAAAGATTCAGAGATTTTTTATACAACTGCATGTATGTGTCCGTAAAGGAACAGCTGATATCCCATTTCGCTTTCAAATGATGCCACCCTGCTGCGGGCCCTGTTTACATGTTAATGATATTCAATAGTCTCGCCAACAGTCTAGGATAGGGTGCCGTCTTGAACTGGTGCAGCATCCCAGATTTGCTCCAATCACAAGCCGTGTCTCTCGGTCACTCTCGGGTACTTTTGAGTCATTGTCTCTCATTAGTCAGTGTCACATTTTCCGAAGATTCGGCGCCATATTTGTTTTGGTACGCTCCGTTTGAAAGACTTAGGGTATGGGTTTGATAAAGGGATCAGAATGAGATTTGTTAGGCTTCTGAATCTTCATTTGCGTTTCCCTGGATTCCGCTATGAGCAGGAATCCAGGCTATAATTGTGTTAAAGTTGTGATGAGCAAGAAGAGTGGAAAGGTGTTTAATTTCATTGATGATGGGATTTAGGGTTTTGTTTCTGAGTGCAATAAC
Source organism: Urechis unicinctus (assembly GCA_034190875.2). Lineage (NCBI taxonomy): Eukaryota > Metazoa > Annelida > Polychaeta > Xenopneusta > Urechidae > Urechis > Urechis unicinctus. The sequence goes on from CM067346.1 coordinate 62,555,428, forward strand.
AGTGAGGATTATAGGGCTTGGAAGGTAAGTATGAAGAGCTATGTATAGGGAATTTATGACGGTTAAAGCTTCAGCTATAAAGATGGATATGCTGTTCAGTAATCACTCCTTTTTCCAGACTTACTCCAGCTAAATCCGATTTATGACCCAGGACGCACTGGTTGACCCTCATATTCGCCCCGGCTTTGATTAGCCATCTAAATTATACCCGTCTTTTTGGACCACAGTTGTTATATACTCTCAAATCCACTCAGGTCGCCTTGTCCCATACGGCAGAGATTACGTCATGTTGATGATCACGGTCGCAACACTTATAGCAACATAAACTCTCGAAACACAAATTCTTCAGTGGACTTCAGAGTTAGTACTATGGTCTTATCAAAACGTTCCAATGGAACATAACAACTGGGGCAACTTTCACTATAGCATCAAATACCCCATAAGGTTTGAATAAGATTGTTCCTCTAGCAGGGCTTTGTGTGCAATTGCTCGCATTACCAATTGGTCTTATCAAAACGTTCCAATGGAACATAAGCAACTGGGGCAACTTTCACTATAGCATCAAATACCCCATAAGGTTTGAATAAGATTGTTCCTCTAGCAGGGCTTTGTGTGCAATTGCTCGCATTACCAATTGGTTATCTGCACTAGCTATCTCCAGTTTTAACGGGGTCCGATGGTGCTCCCCATCCCAACCCCACAGAGTGCGTGGATACATGGGTCGCTGTATGTTATTCGTTTTTCTTAACAGGTGAGTTTGAGCTCATGAAGGAAAGTTTGATATTCAAATTTACATAGAAATACTCCCGGTTAGTGCACCGCAGATTTCTGCTTGTGTGACAGTGCTCTTTTTTTCCCTTTACATCTATATTGTACTACTGCATGTGAGCATAATGGTAGGATCGAGATGATCTAAACCAAACGCCTGTGATGTCTACAGCTTGGGATATTCAACATTTTGATCCTTTTTATAAATAGCATCCAACCAATACACGAAGCATTACATGTGTGGTGAATAAATACAGACAAAATGGGCGGCCCATAATTAGACAGGAGCTTGTCGACGCAGCTTTGGTCTTTGGTCACAGCTGCGCACAGATCTAGCAGTTTAGTTGGATTCATCCAGTGTGATTATTTCTTGACATTTGGCCAAGTTAGATGAGGAACGATTCTTGTCATCTGCAACTACAAGCAGTAAAAAACCAACAAAGGAAACTGAGACCGTCATTTTGCTTGGGTTTAGGCAATTGATACTTATAATTGAATGCCTTTTGTGAACTAGTGAAAGATCAGGTGAGGGTCCATAAATCGGGTCCGTTCTATTGGCTTGACATTCTTCTGTAAGTCGATAAAAAAAATGGTCTGTGAAAAAAAATTTCTACCCTTCAACAAGAAGGGGTGCTGATAAGGGCACTCTCCATAAATATGTGTGCTGCTCGGTAATAATTTTTATTGACTTCTCAGGATGAAAGAAGGCCGACACAAAGACCCATCACAAAGCCGCCACGTGTAAAACTTTCTAGACTCATCAAGTATTCCGTCGTGCTTCGAATATGGCGAAATCCGCCCTCCCCCTGTTGATGATATGGTTCCGTTAAAATTAGCAACATTTATTGCTTGTTGACGTTTAAATTTTTGAAATTTCTCTGTATAGTTTCGGGTCGAGGAATTCATCTAGAGTATTGGCGATATGATTTAAGGTGGAAGCTTTTGAACCATCAGATTTCACAAGATGCGATAAAGTGCTGCTGTTTTCTTTTCCCATGATCCCTTCTCTGTAGGCGCATTCTGACTTAAACCACGTGTCTAGATTTGGCTCGAGCAGCTACATGTTCTTGTTGGCCTCAGTGACCGTTTGCGCTCTTTGACAGCATATCGGCAGGCACCTGAAAACCATGGTTTGTACATCCGTGTGGATTCTGTCGAAGGCGTCGGTACAGTATGTGTAGCTATATTTGTTTTTGAATTTGCAATTACCATTTGGCTAACCACCCGGCATAGACCTGTTGATGTTAAAAAACAATGGAAGTGGCCACTACTACATCGGCCCTGACCAACGTCCAGTTGAAATCCCATCAAAAGGGAGTGTGATCACAGGCCAAGACCCATCACAGAGAAAGACGGATTTAAACAAGTGTTAGATCCACTGCCGAACATTGCCAATATCGTTTTGAATTATTACATTTACTATTTTGTGACCACTTTCATAAGTTTCCTCACATACCTATAAACTTCTATGGGCACGAAAAGCCAGAAGCATAAGCGGAGACGGCCCTGTGGCGGGTAATACTAATTGCCACAGGAGTGTCAAGGGCAAAAGAAAATATGTCCCTCCAATGGCTCTTCCGCCCCTTTGCGATATAGATGCCTTACTGTACTTGGTATACACTCTGACCGGCACACGATCAACGTGCCCCAGGAAGGTCCCCCGAAGGCAGACAGCAAGAGGTTGGTGGTCATAAAGAAGTGATTTCAAATCATCGTCGACCGAAATCTTTAACAATTCCACTTTTGTGACTGTTGTTGGTGTTGTGACTGTTGTTGGTGTTGTGACTGTTGTTGGTGATGTGACTGTTGTTGGTGTTGTGACTGTTGTTGGTGTTGTGACTCTTGTTGTTGTGACTGTTGTTGGTGTTGCGACTGTTGTTGGTGCTGTGACTGTTGTTGGTGTTGTGACTATTGTTGGTGTTGTGATTGTTGTTGGTGTTGTGACTGTTGTGACTGTTGTTGTTGGTGTTGTGACTGTTGTTTGTGTTGTGACTATTGTTGGTGTTGTGATTGTTGTTGGTGTTGTGACTCTTGTTGTTGTGACTGTTGTTGGTGTTGCGACTGTTGTTGGTGCTGTGACTGTTGTTGGTGTTGTGACTATTGTTGGTGTTGTGATTGTTGTTGGTGTTGTGACTGTTGTTGGTGTTGTGACTGTTGTTGTTGGTGTTGTGACTGTTGTTGGTGTTGTGACTGTTGTTGGTGTTGTGACTATTGTTGGTGTTGTGATTGTTGTTGGTGTTGTGACTGTTGTTGGTGTTGTGACTGTTGTTGTTGGTGTGTGACTATTGTTGGCGTTGTGATTGTTGTTGGTGTTGTGACTGTTGTTGGTGTTGTGACTTGTTGTTGGTGTGTGAGGTGTGTGACTGTTGTTGGTGTTGTGACTTGTTGGTGTTGTGACTGTTGTTGTTGGTGTGTGACTATTGTTGGCGTTGTGATTGTTGTTGGTGTTGTGACTGTTGTTGGTGTTGTGACTGTTGTTGTTGGTGTGTGACTGTTGTTGGTGTTGTGACTGTTGTTGGTGTTGTGTCTGTTGATGGTGTTGTTGGTGTTGTGACTGTTGTTGGTGTTGTGACTGTTGTTGGTGTTGTGACTATTGTTGGTGTTGTGACGGTTGTTGGTGTTGTTTTTAGGATTGTTATTTAATTGGATGTATACATCCTGGGGGGCACTGCTGGACTCTGGCCATGTGAAGTACGTCTGGGTAGCAATGGACTGGGTAGAATTGACCACAGGCTTTGTCCCCATAACCTCCCTAGCATAGGAGCCCTTCTGAGGGAAAACCTGACCCTCGACCGGTTTTCTTGCCTCGGGAATGAATATATTTCGGGTATTTTTCAATTGCTGGGTCCACTTTTCTGTGTTCCAAGTGAGGCAGCTGCATGAATAAGTCGTGTGACACATCAAACCTCCTTGAAACCGTAGGAATCGTCGAGATCCATCTCACCTCATCGAGCACCGGTGATCCTCCTATCACACCTGCTTTTATGATAGCCATATTTCTGGCAGGTAAGAGCATCTGAGCAGATTAGGTACATATGGTTCAACAGAAACGTTGAAGAACACAACCTTGTGTCTTGTAGGCAACATTGAAGCAATAAATGTCAAGATGAAAGTTTCTGTAGGTCTTCTTATGCCATTTTTTTATTGTTATTCAACAAAGATTTCCTGGTCATCGCAGTGTTTGAGTTCGTATCACCGGATGACTGCTTTAATGAAGTTTAATGTTCGGTGGGCTGAATCTTTGATGGGACATCCGACAAGGCTTGCAGAACTAAGGAGGATTCGAGAAAGGCGTTAATTGATGTCCTCATTAAGGTACGAACCTGAAGGAAACCTAATATATTTGGGCTCGCCAGCAGAGCCTTGGATTCATTTGCCAATGGCAATCGGCTAGCGTCATCCGTACTTTCCATCGCCAAAAAAACGTGGTTATTGTAAGCTTGATCAGTCTTTGTTGGTGTAATTTTCATTAGGATCCACAATAATTGATAAATTGCTGGTTGTCAATGCTCCCAACTAGCCATAGAGACCAACAAGGGGACGTCATAGGTGTGCGGCTAAACCAGCACACCAGTACGCCAAGGATACATTGACAATATACCCGAATCCATAATTGTTGAGTGAGGATGCCAAACCCAATAACTCGATTGACCTGATTAAGCAGGTGCCTTCTAGGAAAGACGCGAAAAGCGAAGAAGAATTGACACGGATGATGACGATTAACAAGAAGAAGATGTTAGAGACATGTAATGAACAAGATTATCCCAGGACAAATCACTACCAACTTATTGACTGGCAAGGCCATTCCTGTCTCTTGTCTAGGTTAAATTCGGGCTAAAGGGATGTGTTGCAGATATTGACCTCACAAGGACCGCTCCACTCAAGCACAAATCCAGAATCCCATCTTCTTCCGACTCGAGTCGCAACCTATGGCCAACAGGTTGCCCCTATTGGTCGCCTCTTACGACATGCAGTAGGATACATCGAGCCTATTCTACCCTTAGAGCCACAGTGGGTTGCCGGTCCAACACACAATCATAAAGGGAGTACCCAACACACAATCATAAAGGGAGTACCCAACACACCATCATAAAGGGAGTACCCAACACACAATCATAAAGGGAGTACCCAACACACAATCATAAAGGAAGTACCCAACGCAGGGGATAAAGATAAAGAAGCCACACATTAGCAATTTTTTGTTTTCTAATTTTACGGCAGAATCTCTTCAACGAAGAATAAACTTGATCACGCATTCATGATTCTCAACCGAACTTGTTTCGTTGAATAAGGAAGGTTTATCAACACCTGGTTGACTCCCTGGTTCTTAAGAATGCTCATCTCAGTCGAATAGTCTCAAAGGTAAAGGTTTATTTATGGTGAGCGGCATATATATATATATATATATATATATATATATATATATATATATATATATATATATATATATATATATATATAATATATATATATATAGATATATAGATATATATATATATATCTATATATATATATCTATATATCTATCTATATATATATCTATATCTCTATCTCTATATATATATATCTCTATATATATATCTATATGAAAATATATGTGTGTGTGTGTGAGTGTGTCTGTGTATGTGTGTGTATGTATGTGAGTGTGTGTATGTATGCATGTATGTGTGGGTGTGTATGTGTGTGTGTTTGTATATGTGAGTGTAATGATGTATTTATGCCAACATTTGGACTTCGTACCAATGATATGTATATTAAAGGAAAGAAATTTGTCTTGAGTAGTCATATCGTAGAAAATTTTCTTTCCCTTTGATTCTAATATTCATCCATTACTTCAATGATACTTGATATGGGTATATTAAAGGCTGCCTTCTTATAAGATCTTGACACTTGCAACCCAAGGTACTTACTGAACATCCTCATTGCAGGCGGATTCATATTATGCGGCCAATACGATGAAGCATTATCGAAACACTCATTTGCACCATCGATAGCAAACATATGTGTCTCTAGCTCGAAAGCTCTTGTAGTGTAACCCCGTGCCGTAAAATGGATATCTAATAGAAGTGGGGGGGGTGCGGATCCATATTGGGCGCACAGCACACGTGTCTGAGAGTTCATCAATGTAGGTAAAAGGTATAAGAGACCCAAATGCACTGACTCTTAGCAGCAACATTGACTGTGCGTGGTATACATCGAGTTGACCGGATGCGCCTTTCCACTCGAGAGTGCATCTCGCTCATGGCACAGGAAGTCAATCGGTGCCTTTGGGGGAAAGAGAGTCAATAAAAAGTATTATGATAATCTATACATGGGTGTGGAATGGAATTTGAATCGACCTCTAATTGATTGAAAACTATCCAGTCACTTTTCCCATGGATGAGCTTAAGATAATTCAAGTGTCCGCAACTGAGAATCATGGCGTATGAAATTAACAATTCCAAGATACCAAGTTGCCCCGCCGCTTGAGAAGTTTCGTGGAGCCCTCAGTTGCTACGGCAACTGAGTTCTCGTCCGCTGGGGGTCGGTTCGGCTAAATTTACCTGGTTGGTGCGCGCGCAAACGCCTTACTCATCAGCAGGCTCAGAAGCGATTGAGTATCGTAGCAAAGGAGAAAATATCGGATCCACATGCCAACATCTTCCCGCACTGAGAGCGCTGTACACTCGCTCCTCTTGTGATTTCTGAGGCTTCCTAACTTTTTCTGCAAGTGATATAATTGAAACATGTTGTGAAAGTTGAAATACACCTTCGGTCGCATACTCCTGGGGATACTGAATTGGACGGAATAATTTATCATGCATACTGTTCTGTGATCTGTCGACAGTTATTGGAGGTATTTAAATCGGATTTAAAGCCTCTTGTGAGCAGAGGAAGGTGGTGAGCTTGCAAGATGGCAGACGAAGGGGCCAATGAAAACCAAGATGATATTTCGTTCCTCCGGACGGTAGGTAACGGAACGTCATAAGACGTCCGCATTCTGCCTCTAATGTCTTTAATTGGATGACGTCATCCTACTCTGCCCTGTGCGTATAGGGATGTCAATATTACTTACGGATGACTTACTTGTAATGTGGAGGGTCTGATGCAGACGTCGACAGCGTACGGTGATGAAGACGATGATGGCACAGGGTTAACTGTTGATAATTATATTCGGTTCTGTTTGTGTAAGGTTTTGTCGATCCATTAATGCCGATGATGATGATGATGATGATAATAAGGATGACGATGATGGTGATTACGTGTTCAATGAAAGCGACATTATTTAAGATTCTGTTATTTCCATAGCAGAGATGATAGCCAGACAAAATTCTTATGATGTAAACTACACGGTATGATTTATGCAATTGTAAACATTATCTTTTCTCGGTTGCTAGCGGTGATAGAGGATTGCCCTAGCTCCCTCCAGCCCCCCCCCCCTCTCTCTCTCTCTCTCTCTCTCTAACTAACTAACTCTTATTACCTAAGCAACCCTACCCTATGCTAAACGACCCCTGTATCTCTTGGTGTTCTAAATGTATTGCTAAGCTAGGTACAGTGGATCACATTTAGTTTTTCGAGATTGTTATCAGCTCCCTGATCAGTAGAACCAGTCAGCGAAGTACTTCTGTTTTGTTGTTTAGCTATTTAAACTCCATTCTTGTACGCACGAACGTGCTGTTGATCGCATAGATAACGAGGTTAGTGCAACCGGCAGTTACGCATCTGCAGTACATACACACCGAACACCTGACTTGTGCAACCAAGACAAAGCCCCGGGAGTACACGTTTCATTGCTGATAGAAGGGTCGGCTGTCGGGATGCGAGTGTTAGCTGCGTATGTACGCCGGAGGAGGTAACTGCAGCTGTGCCGCTTGGCCTGTTTGCGGTGTAAGGGCTCTCTGACGCAGAGCAATCTAGCTAGCGCTAGCCATGTGCCTGTTTTGACTTTGGTGTACCCTCGTATAACCGAGGAAACAGTGGATATTGGCTCGTATAAATACAGGACCTTCAGATGATGGGATGCGATGATAAATGACTGCAAATTAGGTTGACTTGATCCGCTGTACTCCCACCAAACTCCTCGTCGCCTCATTAAAACTAAATAAGTAAATAAGTTAAATTTCACTCGCGCTCTTTTTGGTCATCTATGTCCGATACAGATATGTTGGATATTAGTTCAGTTCCATGTGTACTGATCTGCGTGAATGGTGCATGGTGAAGTGGCTGTTAAGATGAATGGTGAAGTTTGTGCTGGCATAAGAAGGGATGGATAAGTGCGATGGAGTTGTGTGTTGTATAACATATGTGAATTAGTTATAAACTAGAATGGTTAACTAGAAAAGTTTCATATGCTATTGA